>JABJVR010000106.1:9560586-9587346 GCA_025773905.1 Chitala chitala | reverse complement strand
ACACACACACACACACACACACACACACACACACACACACACCCTACCTTACTTTTCCCTGTCCCTGGGTTTCCTAACACAAACACTGAGTGGTGTGCAGCCAAGAGCTCATCCAGCTGCACCACCTGCAGAACAAACAGAGACGTGAAGGACAGGTTGTGTGACGTCTCCTCCTGTCACTGTCACGCAGTCTGCCACAGCGCCCATAACACGCTCCCATTGAGTCACACAGCAGGTGACACAGCGGTGCACAGAGGGAGCTGCTGGTCATTACCTTGCTAACAGGACAGTGACACTGAGGCACGCGCTGCTGGTAACTGATTGGCTGTTAGGAACATAGTAACATGAAGTGCTCCGTGGTGGTTAGATGCCAGAATCATACTGTGTAAATGAATGAAATTCTTACGAGATCAGAACACAGTGCAGGCTTCGACGGAGTATGAAAAGTATATATACACTCAGGAATTAAAACCATGAATCACAGCCTCCTCAAACTGATAAACGAAGCCCACTATTTATAAAGAGAAATGGTTTAACAACTTTCTTATAGTTTAGTCCTTTAAAAAAACACACTATTTCACAAGAACTGCATTTTTCTTATAGGATGCCACCGGAAAACCTCTAAATCAACAACACAGACAGCCCTTGAAGCAGCGTTCTTGTTCAGCTTGCATCTTCAGGAAATATAATTGAAATGAAGCCAAAGAAATGTGAAGTTATTTCATCATTAATAACAACACATCTGAGTATGAGCTCACAGACAAAACTTTCAATATGGAAAGTGATAAAATGGCTCAGTTCCGAAAGAGTCAAAATTTTGAAGAAGAATAAAAAAAAAAAAAAAAAAACTTGCAGTATAGACAGAGGTTTCTGAAAATTATCTTTGCGCCTACTGGCAGTGAAGTTGCATGTCTGACACGTCCTATTACTTCCCTATTCCACTTGATGTTAGCTTCAAAGCAGGTCGATGAGAAACAGGAGAAGAGGAGTAGTACTCTCTAGGAGCTGAGTCTGGGACAGGACCATGCGCAGGCAAGAGCTCAACGTGACACATGATTAGTGGCTCCGTGTTCCTGGCCTGCCAATCTGGCATCGGAGCTGACAGAATCTTAATGAGGGCTGAGCCGTCAGGAAACCCGTGAGAGAGGGACTTGCAGGTGGAACATGTTGGCGAACAGCCAGGATTAGGGACCGAGATGCAGGGAGGGGTGGCAGTGTCACCGGTGCTCATTACTGTACAATAAGCCTTTAACACAAGCACCGACCCAGAGTAAAACTCATTAATGCATGTTGGTTTTGGCACAGAACGGTTGCACGAGGTGACAGCGAAGCTCACCTGAACATTTTACCAAAACATGAATATCAGTTCCTCAAATTTAGGATTTTACATAAACCCTAAATTTGTTTCTTCATTTCCAAAGGACATGTTTATGCTGAACACATTATCACAGGTGTGCAAGCTTGCTGTATATGAATACAGGTGGAAGTGGGGGTGGAACAGTAGAAGAGTTTCTGTTTAATTGACTGGGTGAAAACTGAGATCAGCTATTCAATGTGTGTGTGTGTGTGTGGGGGAGGCTGAGCATGAAACCCCTCAGTCTGCAGCACTGACACAGAGACGACCTCTCACTTTAACGACAAAAGCCTCTTCTGGCTGCAGCCCAAGTTCCAGGGTCGCCCCAATGATCATCTTCTCAAACTCAGGATTCCGACTGCACGTGACCTCCAGTGTGGAGAACAGGTCTCTGATCAAGCCCAAGAAGATGGGGACATCATCTGCGACGATCTTGGGGAGGATAAAGTCTCTCAGGGCATGCATTACCACCTGGGAAACAGAAAGGACAGCAATGGCAGACTGTCTAACAGTGTGAGATCCATTAGCAGGGATTGGGCTGGCGGTTTAACTGCTGATCCCCGCTGAAAGGAAGTAACACTGAAGGTGGCAGTGTCATTCACCTGAGCCTCTGATCTGGTATTTCCTTTTCTTTTCAGTGTACCTGCTGCCACCAGGACAGATTTGACAGTGCGCAGACCCCAGTCATAATGATCCTAAAAGACAGAAGCCTTCATAATGATGGCTGACATGTGCGAAGTCTGGCAGTTTCTCAGATGGCTGTTACACATTTTCAGTAGCAATATTAACAGAGTGTACAATTTTACTGTCATTACTTTATAACACATGGTGTTATTGTGACATGACCAATCCCTGAATTGCATTTTTTACTGATCTGCAATAGAGATTAAACATCTTAAATGTGTAATTGTATTAGATAGCTGACATATCTGACAAGAAATTTCATGTCACAGGGATAATATATTTTTATCACACCCCAGGTGCTGAACAGCAAGAAGACATTTTCAGGCTTGAAAGACTGCAATATTTAGAACTCAAAGGAAATTCATGGCACATTATTATTTCTGAAAATTTAATATTTTTTCACAGTTTACAGCAAGCCTTGGACATTGCTGGTATTACATAGTTGTTTTAAATGAATTATTGCCTTATTCCCTAATTTATGCATTAATTAATATAATATAAATATCATAATGCCCCATACATATTTAGCAGATAATTTACTCAAACTGTACCTGTTTAGACAGGAGTTCTTGGCAAAGTCTATAAAGGCTGATTAACTTTCTAGAAAGAGCTCGTGCCGTCTGGAAGCCTTCTGTTACCAGCAATATCTCACAGATGAGCTCCATGTGAGGCATCACCATAGCACACGGTCTGAGCAGGAGAACAAGAGGAGAACATAGGTTAGACAGGTACAGGTACTGGAACAGAGACACCACAACACAGGGTTTGGGAAGGAGAGAGAGACGACAGGATAGGTAAGACAGACAAAGAGGACCATATCACATTATAGAGTTCTGGAAAAAGAAAGCCACAAGTTCCCACCTGAAAAGAGCTTTCAGGTTCTCTGGCAATTCAGTTCGGCCTGCATAGCCGGGATTCATAGTGATAAAGATTCCCACAGATGGGTTTAAGGCGATGTCTTCTCCCAGGAATAAAAACCTGAGCAAATTACAAACAGAAATGCAGCAATAATATCTTGGTTAGACTACATATTCTGAATTTAACTGTGATCAGGGGGTTTGAGAAGGAAAGTGGCTCTGTACTCAGTGGTTTCTTTTTTCTCCTTAATTTTGGTTCTCCTCTTTTGTTGTCTTCTGTATTGTTTTCATTCATTACATTTACATTATATTTACATTTATTCATTGAGCAGATGCTTTTGTTCAAAGTGACTTACAAATGAGTAAGAGGACACGTACATATTAAAAATTAGGTCAGACAATATCTGAGAATCCAGCCAACAGTAAGTGTCCTGTAGTCAAAAGCACACAAGATTCAGTTAAAAAAAGTAACTAAGAAGGCCAGTCATCTTCTATACTGCCTATCCCCTTAAGGGTCTCAGAAAGCCTGGAGCCCAACCCAGGGAGCAGGGCAGGGGACACCAACCCACAATACAAGCAATTTAGAGACACCAATCAACCTAACCCATATGTTTTTAGATTGTGGGAGGAAACCAGAGAATCCAGAGAAAACCCACCAAGTACAGGGAGAGCATACAAACTCCACACACACGGCGGGAATCAAATCCCAGGCCCAGCGGTGCAAGACAACAGTGTTAACCACCATGCCACCTTGCTATTTAGTTAGTGTTATTATGGTGAGATAATGCCGAATGGTAAATAACTATTTGGTTACATATATGACAATGTTTCAACAGATAGAAGAATTGAAGTATAGTGTCTGCTGTAGAATCCCATGATGCACCAAAACTACTTTCCTGGTTTGAACCTGTAATGGAGACTGTAGACTTGGCAAGTTGAAACAGAGAGTAATGATCAAAAAACATACTATTTGACCTCAAAGTTTTCCAGTTCACATTGACAATATGGACACATGCTTGTATAATACAGTACTGGAAATAACCATACTGGTTTAAAAATACTAGAAATTGGAAACTGTTTATTTTTATCATAAAAATCCAAGCCCACTTTAATCAACTTTTTCTGTACATGTAAAAGCAGGCCTGACCTTTTCTTCTTTTTGCGAATCGCGTCCTGTATGGTCTTCACTTGCACTGCCACCACAGACAGAACCTCCACAGAGATTCGGTTGAACTCGTCGAAGCAGCCCCACGCTCCGGTCTGTGCCAGGCCTTTGTAGACGCTCCCTAAGGACTGGGGTTTCAGGTAGTTCCTAATTAATGGCAAGCGCATGCTTCTACACGCACCTCCAAACGTCCCTGTGGGTCCTGCAGGGGCTCATTACACACACTTACTACTGCAATTAGCTTATCTGGGACATCACTCCATATGGCACACAATGTTATTCATTAACACCTGCTAGCTCTGCCCTGAGAATCTTACACATGCATCAGCTTTCGGTAAGTTGTAATAATGGCATCATCTGGAATTCAAATGAAAGACACAACAGGTTTACATTCACACGTTAAGGCAGTCACTAACTGTTCGACAACCTGCCATGGCCGGACTGAGTGCAAACACACACACACACACACACACACACAAATCCCAGGAAAGGGAGTAAACCACTCTTCACACTGAACCACCATGATGACAACCATCAAGCCATGAACCCAATTCCTTTCATTCTTCTTCATCTCGTGGTCTACTTCACCTTGTAGTCCATCTGGTCAGAGCAGTTAAAGACATACACCATGACACCCAGGGCCTTGCCCAAGTCCTTAGTGGTCTCTGTCTTTCCTGTGCCGGCTGGTCCAGCTGGCGCCCCACTCATGGTCAGATGCAGAGACTGAGTGAGCGTGACGTAACATCTGTGCAGGCGTACAGAATAGAGGCGTGTAACCATGCACTAAACAAGCACATGTTCTTCTGAGTTGCATAACATAGAACACCAACACAACATGTTTGTGCAATAAGCCTATAGTCGAATCTGTTGTTTATAACGGATTCACAAAATAGGCAAAAGATTCATGTTAACACAAAGTTATGGTGACTTGTGTAAGTCTCATTTGTTCTTGTAAAAAAAAAAAAATCTATGAAGAGCGATAAAGGTTATCTACCTGTCTGTGAGGGGGGTGATGACCAAGCGACGAGTGTTGCCCAGGTATTCGTAAGAGTATGAGAACTGAGCATCGCAGATGTTGGCGAAGCAGTGTCGCAACGTGTCGTCCCATCTGTGTCGGAGCTGACAGGTCCAGGAGAAGGCCTGTGCACTGGTCACCTGGATGGATAAGCAGACTTCCTGCTCCATCACTCTCCCAACCATGACTCAGCTCATCCACCTCATACTTGAACTCAACATTGCATGAATCAGGCTATGAATTTTAAAACATTAAAATAATGTTTCTGGATGTACTTAAGGATGCATTTGTGAAAGTATAAAAGAAGCAGCATGGATAGACAGAAACACTGGAAACAATAAAGAACATCGACGTCAGTAAGGACGACACACAGAGAATGGCAACCTTCTGAGCAATGAGCTTGGAGACAACGTCTCTGGCGTGGACATCAATGGTGCATATTGTCATGATCTTCTGCCTGTCACCCGGCAACAGATCCCCTAACAACATCCTTATCAATGAATTGAGCTGACTGATCTGCAGAGGTGAAACGAGACATTTTGCGAATGAAAACCTGCCCGTGTCATTAGGTTATAGTTAAACAGAAACAAAAAAAAAAAACTAGTTTGGTTTATCAGTTTATCACTTGTCTTGTAAACAGTAATAAGGGGCACCATTTAATTCTTGTAGCATGTTTTGATGGGATTAATTAAATTAATTCACAGAGTGGACCATATTTGCAGATGGGAGGCCAGTATTGTTACCTGTTTTTTATTGTAGTCTTTGAGGGCCGTTTGGAAGCCCTCCTCCAGCCTGTTGAAGGACATGCCCACGTCAGCACTCCACCAGATCTGTGAGCTGAGGAGGGCAGCTTGAGCAGGGTGGTCTGTCACCCACTGCTCCCTCGGCTTTTCCTCATAGGCTGTCACTGCTTCCGCCACATGGTGGCGCACAGCCTGCCGCATGGAGTCCTCCAGACGGGCCAGCCACACCTCCACCTGGCAGGAATCCGAGCTTGTTAACACAGAGCAGGTGTAACATAAAAAAAAATAAATAAAAAAGAAAAGAGTACAACACAGAGTCTTTCCAAACAGAGTCTTCTCCATTTTAAAACATTTTACTTACAAAATCAGAGATAATTAACAGACATTTAATCTCCCAATTATTTACAATAATTATCTGCTTTATATGTTACATGTTGTATTCAGAGAAATGTCTTACCGGTCCAGTACAAGGACAAGGGTTTTGGAAACGGACATACTCCCCTTCTTTACTGTACATTCCTTTTGCCAGATTAGTACGTTCAGGTCCCTGTTCCTGCAGAAACTCCAGCCCCACCATATTGTCAAACAGCTTCACAAGGTACCGTGTAACCTGCAAAAATATTGACAACCATCACCAGAAAAATTTAAATATACGCCTGATTAACAAAGTAGATTACATGTCACTGTCTGATATGGTAGAAAAGCATGAGATAACATTCAAAACCACACAGAGAGCACAACTTCAGCATCCAGCGTGTGCTATCCTTATGTGCACCTGTTTGGGCTGATTTCCTTTGGATAGAAACTCCAGCAAATCAGCTGAAGAAACAAAGTAAAATCTAGGAAACAGAAGTCTTTTTGTTTCCAGGTATCCAGTCAATGCCTTCTCACACTCTGCCAGTCTGCAAAGAAAAATATATACATATTTTTAACACATTGCCAAAAGAGGTGTTTGAAAAAAAATGTCTGATAATGAAATTAGCAAGAAATGTGGCAAATTCAAACTTTTTTTGCAGCTCCCTCAGCGTGTCAAACAGGGATGGCTTGCTGGTTGTGGCTATAAAGTTTTTTGTTTTGGCACTTTCAAACATTAATGTCTGAAAAAGAAAACAAGTCAACATCAATGCCTTCATGAAAATCTGTCAGTATAAATTTTTCTTTTTAATCTTACGGGACAATTTCTCTAACAGACAGAACAGAAAGGAGAATATGACCTATAAACACCTTAAAATCTGTGTCCACAGCCTGGAATCTGCGTGCGTGGTCAGGAAGCTGCTCGCTGATGTCTGCGGAGCCAATGAAGATGCTGTGCAGGTGGGCCCAGGTGCACTGCACCTCCAGCCACAGGTGCAGCATGGCATCGGCGTGAGCGAGCCGCTCCTGCCACAGGGACACCTCAGAGAGGAAGAAGGCCACATGTTTGCTCTGCAGAACCATCTGCAACTGCACCTGGGAAATAAAGCGAAGAATACGGTAACAAAGGAAGACCCAGGCGAGGCCAACGATGTCTGTGTGTATGTAATTAGCATGTCAACAACAAAGGGTTAGTGCATAATATTAAGCACTTTCACCATACACTCTCATATTCTTGACATTTCATACTGTGAGATTTCAATTATTTTTGACGAAATCCATGTTTGACACAAATCACTAAATACTCCACAGTCTAAGTTCTGATTTCTTCTTTTTCATCACAGTTACCTAAAAAGGAACTGTGTTTTCAATTAGTATCCTTTTCTAAGCCTTAACTGTCATTGTCTGAAAAAAAAAGAAGGATGCGATAAGGGCAAGGAAAAAAAACATCAGCACACACATATATCACTGGTCTAGCATCAGGACACATCTTGCCTTTCAGAGAACCAGCAGATGCACCGTGCTGACAAAGACATCACCAGGAGGACAATGCCCCATCAGACACATGCACCCTAAATCAGAGCACTCAATGCAGCTGCCTGACAGGGATCCTCCCCACGGCTCAATGGGGAGGCAGTGTCAGGTTGGAGACACCGCTGTACCCTTAAGCCCCCGTTCTGCACAATTTCTGGCCACATATCATTGATTTAAGACCTTCAAATTTCCTTTTCACAAAAAGAATTTAAAACACATAAATGTAAAAAATTCTGAATGGGGATGTTTTTTCTTATTCATGAGCTGTTTCCCAGACAGTGCCAAAGCTCACCTGATGTTCCTCCAAAGTCTCCATTAGCACCTCATCAAATTTCAGTAGGGGAGTGGATGTTTGAAAATGAGCCTCGTAGGAGAACTCCATCCTAGTCCACATCCTGCTGATTTCTAATAAAACCTAGTAAATAAAAAGCAAAAACCTGGATTATTTGTGGATTATTACAGAATTTGGGGGTACTTGTAGCTAAATAAGAAAGAGATGGAGAAAGTGTGAGGACCTTCTCGATGGCCATCTCTTTAACTGCTTTGTCCACAGTGTTATGGACCTCCTCCTCCACCCTCTGAAGCTGCAGGTCCAGCAGGTGAGACAGAGTGGTGTCTTCTGTCATGCTGAAAACCACCTGCAACACAGGTCGAGTGTGGGAAACCTCAGCATGGCCTCATACTGTAGCTCAACATTTTACATCGCCCTGACATTCACTGAGGCTTTTTCTTAGGCTCAGAAGCAGGTTTTTGAATCTTCTCTGGTAAACACAGTCTATACAGGTAGTGCATTCATATTTGTTGATCTGTAGGTCTTGAACTGTATAAATCTGAATAGATGTCACACATTCAAACTTCTAGTAAAAACTTTATTTAAATTGCGCAAAATATATTAACCAATATAGAACCGATATATGGTTAAAAATACATTTTAAAAAAATATTTATTTAATATATATTTTAAAATGTCTCTAAGGTTCTAATATGCTTTTGTTGTGAACTGTGGTGGCAGCAGAAGGGGGTCGGGGGGGAAACCGACCCCTCAACAATTTTAATTTTAGAAACACAACTATAGATAAGTGAAAAATCCAGTCCAAACGTGGGAAGATGTCCCATAGCACTAATAGCACAAACCCCTGCCCCCGGTCCACAGTTCAAAGACATCAGTTTTTAACTTGCCCTCCAACATCAAATTGCTGCTGCCAATCCTGGTGAGGTATTATGCGTTTATACTAAATACATAAGAGGATGATCTCCACTCTTGTGTAAAAAGAGGCTCTTGTGAACAAAAAACCCAACAGAACACGCACCCCTGTGGCGCTGACCAACTGGGCCCAGTGACGTTCCCGCATGGCTCTGTCCTGCAGCTCGGTCACCGCCCGCAACGAACTCATAAAATTATTAATCGTGCAGGCCAGTCCTCTATAAACATCCCACCCGCGGACTTCATTTCCCAGGTCCTGCATTTCCTGACAGTGTGAGACGGAGGGACAAAAACATGATTTTATACAACAGATAAGATTTCACTTTAGCAATGCTAATAGCTAGATAGCTCCTCCTTTAGGGAATGACTTTACCTGAGTGAATCGTCTTAATTCTCCGATCATGTCCTCTGTACTGATTTCTCTCCAGTGTGTCTTTGTCCAGTGTTCTATGCAGCTCTAAACACAAAATGGTTGAGAATGGAAATTGTGAAGCAACAACAACGGTCAATTGACCCAAGTTCGCTAGTTTAGCAGAAAGTAATATTCCTTGCCATTATTTGTTTGGAAAAGACAATTAATATTACTGAAACAAGCCATTTTTCCCTAATAAATTTTCTTGCCCTAAGCACCCTGGGATAGGCTCCAGCCCCCCCAACCCTATAGAGATAAACAGTATGGAAAATGGATGGATGGACGGATGAACAGATGGGTAGATGGAAAGGTAAACTAACTGAATTTACCAGACATAAACTAAATTAAGATTAAAGTGCATTAAAACAAGTTAAACATGAGGATATGACAATGCAAACACCGGTGACATGGCAACGCAGGTAGTGTGCATCTCTAGGGAGAGCATCTGTCAAGTGCACTGTAACTGTAACAGCAGGCCAAAAGGCTGCCAGCCTGAGAACATGGGTACTCACATGAACACAGACCACAATATCCCAGAGTGCCTTGAGTAGGGTCAGCTGACGCCGGCAGAGTCTGAGCTGCCTGTTCTCTGGGATGCTCACATCAAACAGGTGACTGGACTCTTGCAGTACTGCCATCTCTTCTTCCAACACACCAATTTTCTCATGAACCTGAGAAAATACAAGTTTTCCAGAATAAAATTTCTTGCTTTTTTTTCCAACCACAGTTAATAAAACAGTTGTGCACATTAAACCCTCTGTTATATGCTTCCATTTGAAAACTGTCAAAGTAGAATTTATAGCACTGTTTACAATCTGCTGACAGTCATTTAACTGTCTGGCCCAGGATGAGGTGAATGATTTTTCACTTTGAAACCATATTGTCTTCTATCATCATCACCTGTTCTTGTTTATACGAGTAATTCACATTCACCTCAGATCCTTGTAAATATGTTTATATTTACTAATGAGAGATATAACAGTCCTCATAATGGATATTAAAGGAGGAAGAATCTACCACAAAATAACTTAATTTGTTCAATTAGCAATAAATTGAATATTGTAAAACTGTGTCATTTTAAAGTCTGTACACTTACTTTGTCAAGATGACTATATGGCTTCACTGCATTATAATTAAATGGGGCTTCTGCTACAAAAATTGGCATGAATTCAGACTGTTTTACCTGGCAACAGAGAAAACAGGGTTTGTTTAAAAATCTGACTATAATCAAAGATACAGACCATGAAGATATTAGTGTAAGTTTAGGCACTGAAAGGCAAGTGGCTAGAGGGTTTTTTGAACAGGGTCACCCACTGCTAGACAATGAGAGGCTGAACCCTCACCTCAAACACTCCCCATTTTCTGCGTATGAGAGACACCTCAGCTGTCTGAAGAGGAGCTACCTCGTGCTTCACCAAAACCGCTAGTTTCTGGGTGCTGCTCCACTTCTCAGGAAGCTCCTGGGACAGAGGCATGACAGCACATGAGAGCACAATGGGGATTGTGCCACACTTGACGTTTTCCTCTAGGCTTTTCAGCAGCGGTAGCTCACCTCCATCTGTGTGTAGACATGGTCTGGTAACCTCTGGCCATACCCTTCCAGCAGGGCAATGATGTCCTTCAGGGGCTCAAAGAGCTTGTCTGTGGTCAGCTGACGGTTCTTCACGCCAAGCAGAAGACCCATCACCCTCACCAGGCTGTCGTAGTCACCCTCGGTGACAGGCTGCCTGAGTCCCCAGTCTGTCTCTGTGATGAACTCCTCCAGCTTGTTCAAGCTAAGGAGAAGCCAGAGAGACTTATTAGCATGACAGCAGGGAACACAGGAAGGAGGCTGGTCACAAAACACCGCATTTAGCCAGTAACACATGTGTGACAGTACAAGCATTAGGGCTGCATTGCTGAAGAACGACACACATCAGTAATCTTCATAAAAACGAGTAAAACAAATTGAAACATGATGTAGTTTCAATGTGAAAGTTTTCAAAGAATTGCATCACAACTGGAATTTTGCAATATGATAGAAGTTTGCATGGTAATGAAGAATCAATATTGATTATATGATTGTCACCTGTCAATCACGTGTGTCACCAGGTGCTCCTTTAGTGTCCAGCTTAACTGTTTCACTGTGTTTAAGAGACTTAGCTTCAATAACTTGGTGTCTACTTTCAGCCACCCATCAAATACTTTGAAGTCTTCCACTTCACTTATGTCTATGTACAAGTTTTCAAAAATTTCAATCTATAAATAAAAAATAAACTTGGTTAGAAAAGACAAACATTTCTTGTAAAAATAATTTCCATGTTATTTAAGACACACTGTTTTGGTCTTACTTCACATGTACTCATACTTGGTCATGTATCAAAAATTAAAAACAGTGAGTTGCAAGCATCATATTCATTATCACTCTTTAACTAATTTAACTGAATGTTTTTAAAGTATAGCTATGTTTTAACCTGCTCTTTGAACTGTTTGATGGGAGGTGGAATTTCCAGAAACGAGTCTTCCTCACAACCCTCAGCCTCCTCTCTAGGGAGGGTGTTACTATACAGGAGAAAGTGCTTCATAAACTCTGCCCTGTCACTCAGCCACAGATGGCTGTAGCAGTCAAACGTCTGCTGGTACTCCAGGGCTTTCTCAACAGCCTCACCCACTCGAGCCATAACTTCCTGTCGGCGGTCGCAAAGGTCCAACAGTTTGTCCATGTCAGACTGAGGAAACAAGAAGGTGATTAAAAGACAGCAAAATAAAACTGAAAGTAGCAAGGTTAATGATCTTACACCATTGCTCTGACAGAACTTTTAATACAGTGTTTTCAGTAACACAGAGTGTAGCTATGAGCTATTATGGCTCAATGGGTAGAACATCAGGCTGGGAGATAAAAGTCTCATGGTTCAAGTCCTAGCCCAGGCACCAGGTGTGTCTTTGAGTAAGACACACAAAAACACTAGTGCCCTGGGTGCTGTGTGTGACTGCCCACTGCTCCCCCAGGGGGATGGGTTAAATGCAAGTTCCTTGTATGTTACAAACATATTTGGCCATAAACCTGATTGCCTTTCCCTACTTACTTCATAGTTTTCCAAGTGAAGATGTGTTGCAACTCTATCCATCTGAGCAGACATCATGAATATGTCCCTGAGCAAGCTGTCCAGCAGGTCATATAAGTTGTTTTCAGTTCTGCGATCAAGAGGGGGTCTGTAGGAAATCCCTGATGCACTCAGGAGCATGTGGGTTTCCAGCAGGGGGGTCAGAGGAGACTCACTGTCTGTGTTCTCCATGAAGAAGGCCAGCGAGTGCATGATGGCGTTGAAAAAACCACCCACCACAATCTTGTCTAGGTATTCTACGTATGCCATCCACACATCTGAACTAGGGTTGGCATGGAACAGGGAGAGGTTTTCCTGAAAATTTGAGTGCAGGAAATTTAAGGTAGCATATGTGTCCAGAAGGCAAGCTATAAAATGCAAAATACATCATTCTTAAAAAATCATTTTAGTTTTTATAGTATTAATAGCAATACACAACACTACACAACAACGCTCCTGGGTATAATTACAAGGCACTGTTTTACCTCTATAAGGCTGTGGATAAGTCTCCCGTTTTTCTGAATGCTACTGTATGTCTTAGACACTCGGTCAGCCCTGTCTTCTAGCTGCAGGAGAGCATCACTCCTGCTGTCTCTCCTGTAGAACATGGGATGCTCACTCCATCCCTTTACCACTGTATGGATAGCGTCCGTGTTGCCCTTGGCCTTCAGAACCCGAAACGCCAGGTTTTGGACCTGGTCCTTCAGCAAGCAAATGTAATCCCAGCAGTCGTGGTCCCGCCATGTAAGCTCCGCCTCTGCCTTGTGCAAATGTCTGTCAAAGTCGTGGAGCTCTGCAGCGATCAGGGACAGCTCCACCTTCAGCACTGTCCCCTTTATCCTGTTGTATCCTTGGACCAGTAGCTCCAGACTGCCCACATACTGACATGGACCAGTAATGAATAATTATTAATAATATCCATACTGTTCAGTTTACAAGTTTTCTTAAATATTATAGCAGCAGAAAAACCTCTGGGTGTTAAATATGAACTGAGTGGTTGCTTTTTAAGTGGGTAAACTGTGAACTTTCAGTTTAAACTCTTGTAAAATACTGGTAGCCTTAACACAAAGACCAGCAAAGCACAACTGTAAACTATTGAAATTGAATTGTTAATAAAATAAAATGTAGCGTTCAGTAATGACCTACAAACCACAACAAGCATGCAAATTATAATGTTACCATAAACTGAAAAGCACGAAAAATGTTACAGCTGACATTCTGACAAAACAGCGAGTATAATTAATAATAACATATAGTAATGGTACAATAAACTGTTCATTAACTGGGCCAACAGTGATTTTATACTCACAGCGTTAATTCTGTGTACAAACTGTTACTTTGTACTGAAATTGTGACTTGTGTGTGAACTTACATACATACCGTAGTAAAAATGTCTTTATTTTCCAAAAGGGCCAGTATAACTCCATTTGTTTTGGTGCAATCTAGCATCTGAAGATACTTTACATCTTTCAGAACAGCTATGAGCTGCAAAAAAATCATATTGTTAAAAACCAAAAGATAAATGAATGAATTAGTTGTTGGTTTCATACTTTCTCAGACTTGCTATCCAGGTTACAGTGCTGGCACTGTTTCCTAGTTTTTTCAGTGCAAGGCAGAGTATACCACAGATAGGTTTCCAAACCATCTCAGGTGCTTAAAATGCATGAATAGTCAATACAGTCACAAGTCAGAGTCACCAGTTAGAGTCACCAGTCAGAGTCAGCAGCCTACATGAACTTTACATGAAATGTATGTCTCTGGTTAGAGGGAGTAAACCACAATATGCAAATCAAAAACCATCAATGCCCTGAGAGAACATGCAAACTACACACACACACACACACACACACACACACACACACTCTCTCTCTCTCTGTCTTTCCTTCCCTCTCCATCCCTTCCAAGCACTGAGCATACAGTGAAAACGTTAAAAAAATAACTAAATAAAATAATCATGAATCATCCATCATGTTACAGAAAGCATAACATATAAGAACATAAACAAAGAATCATCACCTCTGGGCTGACGTTGACTGAGAGGAAGCCAGACTCCGTCTCTCTCTTTATCAAATTCTGGTCCAGACTGAACTGGCAGACCTGGTTGAGTGTCCTGCACCAGTCAGAGTAGACTTCCTCATGGTACTGATGCAAAAGTGTCATTAGCTCAGTGTACCTCGAGAAAACCTCCTCCATCTCTGTACCCCCCCAGGCCCTAAAGAGTAAAACACTCATCATTTTGCTTATATTAGCAAACACCGATTAATAGTTTTTTGGCCTTATTTCTTATGAGAAGCAATTTACTCACTGAGCATATTCCTGAATTATTAATTATATGTATTAAATTGGAATTTATGCATTGGTTTCTTTTCTGAGCTGACTGTAAATTTCTGCTACTCTTTATTTTAATGTTTAATTACCTGTGCTTCATCACCATGATGCACAGAATTTCAACAAAGGGCAAACAAAAACAACACTTACAAATCATGGATAAAGCTGAAATAGACCCAGTGGGTTTGGACTCTTCCTTTGAGCATTTTTGCCCACATTAAGGAACCTGACATCAAAGGCATGTTCTTGTTTACTGTCCTTGTTCCACCCCTCCCCTAGAGAAAAAAAGGGGACATTTATGAAGCTGGTTCTGTTGAAATGTAGCATACAACAAAATACAAAAAAACTAATCCATAAGAATTGTTATGGTTCAAAAAAATTATATATATATATATATAAAATTATATTATATACACACATATACATATATATATAGTTATATAATGTATGTATGTTTTTCATCATCAAACCATTAACAATTACATTTAATAAGTGAATATGCATCACTGGAAGGTCAATTCTGGTAAAACTCATAATTTTCATAGAAAAAAAACACTTTTTGTTACCTGACAAAGCTGAGCAACATACAGGTTTTTACACTGTTCCAGCTCTTTGCCAAACATTTGCAGTACTGGGGGTAAATTAGGACGGACGGTTTTAGCAATCTCTGGTCTTTCCAGAAAGCGTCCACAAATGGCCAAAACCTATATTTAATTAAAAGTCAACGTAATTGCATTCCATCATGCTAATTAACACAATTGTAACCCTGTATCCATGGGTATTATGTTCCAAGCTCTAACACAATTGGATGTAAGTGCAGATAAGAGCTGATGTCATATTTAACCCTTGGTTACACCCCAGGTCATATTTGTTTTAAGTTTTTGTGTCTGTGTGTCTCTTTGAATTCTCATGGGACTGATTCTAAGTTGGAGAACACCCATTGGTCTTCAGGAACACCAATCACCGGGCTGAAGAACCAATGAATAGCCAAGACATCCACAGGAAGGTTTGGGAATTAAAAAGAGTATGAAAGTGACTTCCTGGAAGACGTGTTGTTGGGTTGTATTTACTCACTTGTAAGTATAGCTTTATCACTTTTTTGCTACCAAAATTTGTCCTTATTATTGTCTACTCCATGATAGTTGTCCCCATCTGCTTCCACCATTACAAAAACAAAGGTGATGTATCAATACTGGTGTTGCTCAGTGTGCCCTCCTCATCATGTTTATGCTTGTCTGTACAGTATCATTGGTGCATGGTGCAAAAGTCATTAACTACATATTTTTGTAATTATTATATAAATTTTTTTATCCATACTGACCAGTGAATACAGGATCAGCGAGCGAAGAGAGGGGCTCTACTGGACAATGGAAATTTTGTAGAATCTCTATTCTGAGAATATTATCATTTCATTAAACCGAAGTGATGACAGGAACACAAAGCATTAGCTGGTGTGCTGAGAAAGGATTGGCTGAGGATTGGCTGTAGAAACTTTGGACCTTATTCTGAGCTGCTCAAACAAAATTACATAGCTGTGCATGTTTGTGTACATTACAGTACAAAAACTGGCTTTCACCAACTAGCAAAGACACCTGTAGAGTGAAATCACCACTAGGATTGAGCAATGTTAATAAAACCTTTTCATTCCAACAGCATCAAACCAATATTTATTAAAATTTCTTACCTTATAAGCTGATTCCAAATCAGAACACTCATCAATTGCCATGCAAAGAATTGCAGCAAAACGACATTCAAAGTCCAACACCTTCTTTTTGAAATCCGAATAATGATGCTCAAATTCCTGGTAAGAAAAAGCCTGTAAATACACTGACAGTGAAATACAGTAACTGTTTACTCGGCTACTTGTTCTCTCACTATGAAGCCATCTCAGTTACACTTGACTTCCTTAAAAATGTAACCACAGTGTTACTCTTTACATTAAAAACCATCCTAGTGACCTATTATACATTTAATCATGAATTATAGTCAATTCAGTAGTTCACTGTATTTCAGATACACAACTTAATAAAAGATTATGCTATGGAGCAGATGGTTGACTTCCCTTATACATAAAATGTTGAATTTCAGCCACTCATGCAACCTTCCTTGGGATTTTATTTTTGAATATATATATATATATATATATATATATATATATACATATATACACACACACAACATGCTATCAGTATTAAACTTTCCCAGAAGATGAGCTATTACTGGACGTTTCTTCATCAAACATTAAAGGCTTTACTGTGCAACAATGAATGGACTCAACGGTAACAGCATGTTTTCAACAACCAACTGATTATCCCTATTAGTAACCAGTACTGCCCATTGTTTACAGAAATATCTTACCTACATATGCTGATCACGATCTGATAAGCACGCTTTTTTACTATGTAAAGTTACTGTGTGTGTGCACATTAATCAAGTGATTTTCCACAAGAAAACTGCAACAATCAATCCTAGGTAAAGGTAAGATAAGGGCATCAATGGGTCTTTCCCACGTCAATGTTTAAGAATGCATAAAGAAACAAGAGTGAACAAATGACCCTTCTTGAAGAAAGGATTGGCAACATCTTCAAAATCAAAGCTATTCAAAAATATTTCAGGATGAATATATAACAAAAAACAAGAAATGCTTTGTTAGCAGTGCAAGATAACTTGAATCATTACATTTGCCACTATAAAACTAAATATTTAGACATCATTTGCCCAAAACAATAAGAAAAGGCAACTATGAAGGATTGTAAATGGCATATATTACCTTGTTCGTGCAGTCTAGGGGATTGCCTTCACTGTCTTTGAACACCTTGCATTGTGCCTTGAATTCCATACATATGGAAGAAACCTGCATGCAATAGGTTTTTCCTTTGATGCCTCCAAACTCCATGTTCTCCAGTTTCTGCAGGTCTAACATGTTGACAAAAAGGTCCTGGAAAAAAAGGCAGAAAAATGATCACAAACATATAAAGCCTACATTTAATGACAATTTGTCTCATGTGGATCAAATAATTATATTTCACACCACAAAACATGTTAAAACAGGCTATGCTGAAACAGATTGTGCATTGTTCTGGATCAGCCCAGTCTCACTATTTGACACAGGTGAGTCACAGAGACCACCTGCCTCACCTGCAACTGCAGGAGCCGCACGAGGAAGCAGTCGAAAGCCTGAAACACTATGGTGGATGGAAAGTCCCATGGCTGGAGTTTCGGTCCACAGCTTCTGTAGCTGGCCAGCTTGTTGCGGTAGGAGCGGAATGTATCCTTGAAATGCTGGAAGAGATGCACCGCCACCCGCACATGCTCTAGGGCCTCTTCTGTGTCCACCTTCAACAGGTCGGCTGGCGACAGGTAGGCAGTGGCCTTGGGTGAAGACGGATGAGATTAAACTCAAATCAGTAGTACTGACATTCCCTGTTAAAACACGCATACTCGTAAATCACTGTATCATAAACAGAACATAAGGAGCAAAGACCATACTGACACATTTATGGTTAGGTTTTATTTTTTAATTTTTTTAACAACTGTTATTTGGCCCTTGTGTGAGATTAAGCATTACTTTGTAAGGTAAGGTTCAATGGAATTCAAAAGCTAGTAAGGGCCTCTTTCATGCTAACATAAGAAAAAGGGAGATGCCAGATTACCAGATGAATGAGCAGGTTGCAGAACTCCTGAATCAGAACCACTATGCGTGCAGGAGAATGGTAGGAGGTGCAGTGGGTCCAAACTAGGCCAAGTACATGGAAGATGGGCCTGACAAATCTATGGGCGACAGGGAACGCCCCCTCTTGCAGCTCAGAGAACAGGCGGTGCAGGGGACACAGGTGGAGCTCCACGTCTGTCGCTTCCTGCAGAGCTACAACACAAACCGGACGAGTATGATCCAGCAGCCGGAGCACGTGACCTTCTACTGCAATACATACTACTGTCAGATAAGACTTCAGCAAAAATATTTGGACTAAATCATTTGATGTCTGTTGTCCTAAAAATTACTAAAAGAGTGTCCTTCAGAAACCTTTTAAGTAATTACATCTTCCATACGTAAATCTGATATGGCATTTCCTATATGAATTCAAATAACACTGCACTTAAAGTAAATTAGGACTGTTAACTTACATAACTCTGTTCCATTGCACTATTCCATCTTACCATTAAAGACGTCTGTTTCCATTTTTTTGAAAGTGGGGTAGTAGCTGCTCTCAATTATTTCCAAAATCTTTATCATGTTCTGAATAACAGGATTGTGAATCTTAAAAAATAATAAAAAATACTTTGTCATTTGAGCAAACCACAATGAATGGGAATCCTCAAAACTGTTTCTTTGGTGAGTCTTACCTGCTCATAAATGTTCTGTAGGTTCTCTTTTCTATACGTCCAGAATTCAAATTCAGCATTGGGTCCTGGTGCAGATCCACTTAGCAAAACAGTTCCAGAATCCTCCACCAAAACCTTTTGGATCTGATGGGACCAGCTGATGACCATGGACTCAATGGTGTACACCCGTGATCTGTTATGACTATCGTGCCTGTAATTATTTTTTTAAATCATTGAAACAACCACTTGATAAGCAATAGAGAATGAGATAAAAGAAAAAGTATATAAATTTCATAGTTAAACCAGCTAAAGACAATGGTTTGCTGCTACAAACTGCTCTTACATATTGAATACGTGTTGTGAACAGATGTCTGTGTCGGTTGACACTGTAGGAATTGGCAGAAGAGTCCTTCCTGCAAAGAGCCCCCTCAGAATGGACATGTTATTCTGCAGTTTCTCCACATGCCAAAGGAGATCTTGACATACAACACTGGGCCATGTGCTGTGATTCTTCTCATTTCTCAGAATTGGTAAGCAGACCTTAATAAGAGGCAGCAAAATAAGTCTTACTGGTGTATTAAGGCAGTGTCAGTCTCTTTGTGATAAAGACACTGAATTCACCTTCACATCAAAATATCTTGTTGGTGTATCATACAGGTCCTAAAATATTTTTTCAGGAACCTGACAAATGCTATAAAGATGAAACTAAAAAATAAAATGATTGCTGATTGATGAGCCTTATTATCAGTGATCAATAATATGTAATATAGTAATTTAAACTAGTCAATTTAAAGTTTCACATTTCTACAGAGCACTTTAACACATGCAAACTCTTATGCTAAGGGAACATTACAGCAGCCAGTTCATATCTTTGTAAGGAACCATCATTTGTCTGTAAGGAAAAAACTAGAGCAAACCCATATATGCCTTGTGTGCACCATTACCTGTTCAACAATTGTGCAATTCAAAGCAATTTAAAACATGCATCCTTCTACATAAAAAACAATTGTCCAGTTCATCTGGACAGTTGAGCAAAGACTGCATGTTTTAAAGGCCAGTTATTTGGCCTTTATCTGCTTACTTGACAAGTAAGAGACCAAAATTAATATTACTCAATAAACACAAATGCAGAAAAAAAAACCCTATACTGACTTGTTTCCTTTTTTTAGTCTGTAGCCTATTCGGGAATTGGTGATTATACTGTTTAATATCACAAAATGAGAAAGGGATTACAAATGTAAAACCTGTTAGTTTTCTTTTAATCACCTGATCCACAACTTGTGAAAACTGCTCCAGCAAAGGAATTGACAGCACACCAAACAGTAAATTTTTTCTGTAGTTTTCAGGACGAATATCGACGGCCTTCTTCTTCAGAACATAAAGTCCTTTGTTATTAAAGTACGTCGACGCCTAGAAAACAATTATATTGTAGTTTATCAATGTTTTTACATATCTGTTTGAATTAAAAAGTGTAGAAAAAATCAGTCATTCAACCAACAAACAAATGGATAACGCAAAACTCACCTGTTTGGAAGAAGTTAAATTGCCATTTGGCAGGATGCTGAAAATGACGATCTTTATATCGTTCTCAAAAAAATCTTTAATAACTTTTTGACTGTCTTCTAATGCAATGTAAGTATCCCAATTTTCGGATTTTATTTTCAAAAACTGGCATATTTTGCTCCCAATAAACTGTACCATTTCGTCTCCTGAAAAACAAGGACGGCCATCCTCTTCTTCGGACATGACTGTTTGTTTTTTAAACTATGCGGTGAATTAAAAATAACTGACGTTTAACTAAGCAAACAACACCTCACCATATGCAGTAATGCGCAACTAATTTATTAAGGATTAGCATCAATCACCGCAGCTGTCCCGCTACATTATCTAACGGAGAATCTGCGCTCCGCAGTAGAGGACACATTAAATGTCCTTTCCTGGTCGAAAGCAATTTTTAACTTGCTTAAGAGATTTTGGGGGCGGTGCAGCGTCTGGTATCCCAGGCAACTGCAATAACTCCTAACCTTTAATTCTACACCCCGAGCATAGGAGACCCGACACCTTTGTTCAACCCAGCTAAGCCAACCCACTCCTCCAACAGGGCTATTGAAATAATAGGTGCGTTTCGATTTGCTAAGTTAATAAAGGATATCTGCACTTTACAGAAGCCTCAAAATATATCGTGTAAAAGTAACTTGAGTATAAAAAGTTAAATGTCGTCGTTCAGTTAAAACTGCATTAACGTTTACAAGAACCGAGCCCATGAAACAACGAAACAGCAACACAAGCAGGGCGGACTGAAACTCGTGTACTTGACTCTAGGCCCTGTGCGCGCTTTCTTGTTTTTAACTGTAACGTTATATTTTACTTCATGAGGCATATTTTCATGCAGGATTTTATACATATATAACCGAATGTAATTTTTTTTAAAGTATCTGCCAAAAATCTTGTTTACATAAAAATTAGTTCTCATTAAACAGATAAACTGTTGCATTGGAAAGACTTGTGAATCAATACATTTTAAGTAATATTGGAAATACTTGTTCAGTAAGCAAATTTAAGTGCAACAAGAAGGGGGGAAAAAGTGCTTAGAAGTGATGCAGGCAATATTTTTATTTTTTCATTCACAAAACACCTTCGTACAAATTTTTCGTTTTAAAAACATCAATAAATTGAAGCCTTTGAGGCTTTTTTTCTGCTTTTGCAAAAAATACATATTAAACATCATGGTGACAAACAAAGGCTTTTAGAAAAGGATTTACAAATGAGATGTCACTAGAAAATATTAAATGTCACATAAAATGTTACCAAAGCCTTTTGGATAATTTTGGTATCGCTTCTTTTTAAACAGTTTAAACATTATGCGTAAGAAAAAGCTCGATAAATCGATATGCTATGACTACACGTACAAAAGTATCACAAGATTTAAAAACAACAAATTGTTACATTAAGAAATAAAACATGCTTGCACCCAATCTCCTGAATTCAAAGCTTATTGTACACCAAGTTTTACATTTGAAAGGCAATTCTTAAAATAAAGGTTGGCAATAAATTAGCAACGCACAATCTACTGCTTCCTGAACATTAACAAAACTGGATAAAAAGGTACCTAACACCTCAATCAACACAGGAGCAATTTATAAGAATAATATCAAAGTGGCTAAACAGTCTGCTCTACAATGAAGCAAGACAATGGCATCAGT
Source organism: Chitala chitala (assembly GCA_025773905.1). Classification (NCBI taxonomy): domain Eukaryota; kingdom Metazoa; phylum Chordata; class Actinopteri; order Osteoglossiformes; family Notopteridae; genus Chitala; species Chitala chitala. The sequence continues at coordinate 9,565,089 of JABJVR010000106.1, read as the reverse complement.
ATTGCAATGGGTAAAAAGGAACGACATGGAAAAAACATACAAAAGATTTAGTTCAACATACATACAGTACATTATTGCACACTGTTCCCTTAGGTGGAACCACAGCCTCTTCTGAATTGGACACTGAAGGAACATCCCTTAGAAGACAGCACTGGATTCAGATGGTTACCTCCCAAGAGTATAAATAGCTATCAGACTTCCTCCCACAGGCAAAGGGGCACAATTAAATCTTTCTATGCGGTACATATTAAGGCATTGTAGTACATATGATGTCACTGAAAAGCTGAAATTAATGGAAATAACCACATACATATATATGAGGATGGGCCCAAATACCTTGTATATTTCAGACCCATTTTATTCAGCTAAAAAACATTTAATGCATTTTCTACATATGTAAACATGAGTTAAAGATTGTCTTTATAGTATCGGTCACACAATGCACCACATAGTAGGAAAAAAAAACATTGGTACTTCTGCCATTTAATCGATTTCTGTGCTTTTAACTATTCAAAACCCTAAATTTATATAAATTTTACCTGTCAGCAACAATTTACTTATATTAAGGTTAGATGGAAAATGCCTCATAACAAATGTCTTGTATTTCCCAAGTGTACAAGATGAAATTTCACTCATACCCCATTATCCATACCCAATTCATTACAAAAATGGTATGTGTAAAACACATTCAGACAGTTAACACAGCTGTTACATAAACCTAAACTAAACTGGACAACTCTGAACAGTTTCCATAGCAATTCAAAGTTCCCTCAAAAATCTAATTAAATGCTTAATACCATAAAGGAAAAAACCATAATACAGAATAAATAACTAATATTATAGATAATTAACAAAGGAATGCCTTGATAACTTTAAAAGTGAATGTACTGCAACTTTTTGCAAACTTTCTTGCCTAACCAACAATAAAAACGTGTGCTTTGTTTCACCATGTTTAATATATCAAGCATCAAGCTCTAAGCTGTAAGCAACCATCTTACGCAGTGGCATAGACCTCATTTCAATTTTGTGGGGGGGGGCGTATTTATGGCATTTGATCCATTATATGATTAAAGTAACCAGGATGCATGGTCACTGGGAGGGACAATTCGCTCCTCTCTTAACACTGGGTGGGGGGTGCCACCTCCCAAACATACCCCTATGCTCTTGCGTTTCATTTTTTTCTTTTTCTTTTCCCAACTTTTCCCACGATGTTTCCATTACCTCCTCTTGTTTAGGGCCAATATTAGCAATAACGTTGTGCAAACACAGCACAAATATGGAATTTCACAAATATGCGTGCAGATAATCTTCAGGGTCCACGTGAGTCTTTAGAGCCTGTATGGATCCAGGAAGGGGGCACGTGCTGTGCCCCAGGACAGGCGTCGTCCTCCGCTGCTTCATACACGTTCTCACAGCAGTCTTACTGGAGGTCCAGACAGAGCCAGGCCTGCTTCACCTGAGCTCCATGGTCCCCAACAGTAACCACAGACAGAGTTCAGGGGCTCCGTGAACTTTGACAGGAAAATAAATATACATCTTTATTTTCATCCCCCGGACTGAAATTTCCTTCAAAAAAAAAGAAACACTAAAAAAACATTCTGAGAAAGGATTTTGACTCTGGTTTTACCAGACTGCCAAAAGGGTCCATGGCACAAAAAAGCTAAGAACCTCTGTTATATGAACAATCTTTCAGTATGTATAAAGAAACACAGTATCATCGATTGAAAAAGTAAAAATCTGAATGGCAAGCATATGGTTAAGGAGGTATGGGTGTATTTTAATTCCATAGGATTCAAAAATCATTATTTGAATTACAAGCACTTCCTTAATACTTAAACTCAACGTTTCTGGTGACAGCATATTGAAGTTGGCCTTGTTTCTGTGCTTTGAATTTTTTAAACGTACCGTGTTGTCTTTCCCCGTAGGACCAGCCTTAGGTAAAGATAACACAAGTGGTCTATCATGTGAGGACCCAGTGGGGGTCCACAGCTGTATCACTGCATCAACTGCTGGAATATCACTTAGGGAGGGGGAATTGCCCAGGGTCCCAGAGACAGAACCAAGGCCTGTATAATTCCTCAGGTGTCTGTACCTCTTTCTGCACCTACTCTATCAAAGTGAGATCCACTTCACTGACTGCCTCTTAAATGACAACTCGAATTTGTATAATATTTGTAATTAGAAGCAGAAGTGCATTCGCTGCATAGAAACAGGTTTTCTGATCCTACAAAACAACTAATCATACTGGTGTAGCTCTGTACACATAATTGCCCTTGTGCTTTCCAGCGCATTACATAGACATCTTTTTTGCTTCATTATTAACATTTAAGTCTTTTGTTTCCCCATTGTGCATTTCTATCCATTTCCATACATTTTTTTGTATTGTGAAAGGTGTGTGTCTACGTGCAAAATGTCGACAGACGCCATGTGTTTAAGGAAGGGCAGTAGATTAAAACTCCTCCATGTTGCTGGCAGTGTTTGGCGTGGCCGGGTCCGAATCCTGAGACAGGGACACGGAGGCCACAATGGTTGGTGATCCCAGCACTTCGTTGACGGTCTCTTCCATGTCCTCAGTTGTGACAATAGCCAGAGCTGCGCCTCCTTTCTTGTTCTGGTGGGTCTTGATGTGCTTGGAAAGGTGGTCGCTCCTCATGAACCTCTTGGAGCACTCTGGACATTCAAATCTCTTCTCACCTGTCAGAAAAAAAGGTAAGGATGTTTTTACTGTCACTGCACATTCAACAATGAAATTCATGATGATATGGAGTTTGCCATGCTTAGAATTTACATCAAATGCAGGGACCAAACATGGACCCACCACAACCAAGTGCATAGATAAAATATGTTTGGTAAACTAAACACAAAATCTGAAGGCCACGGCACAGGGAATGCTTCTTTGAAACTGGGCACGGCACAGGGAATGCTCCTCTGAAACTGGGTGCGGCACAGGGAATGCTCCTCTGAAACCGGGTGCGGCACAGGGAATGCTCCTCTGAAACCAGGCGCAGCACAGGGAATGCTCCTCTGAAACACAACCTAATCCCTTACATGGTATCAGGTACAGAGCCTTTCCAATCTCATGAACCTGGATTACAGAAATTGCACATCCACTTTGCCCCTCTCTGAAATGCACTGCAAACCAGTGACTGTAACTTCATCCTCGAGGTATACACCACGCCACCAGTTCAGAGTTCTACTTTCCCCTGGGTCATGTGGTCAGCTGTTACATGCATCATGCCCTAACACGCACCCAAAGCCATGGGTCCCGTGTCCTTTACCTGTGTGTGTGCGGCGGTGTCGTTGCAGCTCGTCGCTCCTGGTGAACCTCTTCCCACAGAAAATCCAGTTGCAGACGAAAGGCCTCTCGCCGGTGTGCCACCGCAGGTGCGCCCTCAGGTGCGACGTCTTGCCGTACACCTTGCCGCAGCCCTCCATGTGGCACACATGTTGCTTCTTCTTTCCAGGCTCACTGCTATTCCTGAGGTAAGACATTTAGTGAGTACACTAAGTGACTGGTGTGTCCTCAAGGCCCCGCCCCCTTCCCTGACTGACACACAATCTTCCTGGCTCACCATCCTCAAGGCCCCGCCCTTGTTCCTCATTGACACAATCAAGGGGAGTGGATAACTTGAATGTATACTTCCCCATACACAAGACAATATACAAGTCAGGGACAGACAGCATATGCAAAACTGTAAAAAAATGCATAAACCAAAATTCACGTGTTTCAGGGTTACATCCTAATTCCATTTCATTTACTGAGGCCAAAGCCAAAACTTCAGCAGCATATTTTATATTCATTTTCCCCATTAACAAGTAAATGTTAATATTGCCTTTTCAAATCATTACAAACTGCAAAACATAAAAAAAATATTACTTGAATTATAAAATCACAAAATAAACCATCTGTTAACATGTCATGCTAGAACACAATGATTTGTTTATGCTACTCGTGACTGCACATTACTTATAAATCACTAACCAGAAAACACCAGATGTTTAAAAAGCGAGATGCCATATTGAATACGTCTCTAACACAAAATATTAAAAAAGCATAACAAACAATATTATTCCAAGTCATAAACAATGTCCAAACACATTTATGAAATGCCAGCTCTCTACCTTCTAAAGTAGACCATTTTACTTCAATGCATGAATAAATTAGGAACTTTTGCTGTGATAAAAAAAAAATCTTGAAACTACAAAGAAAAAAAACACATTTTGTTCAGAGGCACAATAAGTCATATATAAGCCATACAGCAGCCTGGTGGCTCAACAGGTAGAGCATCAGGCTGGGATACGGAAGTCTATCGGTTCGAATTCCAGCACAGTTCTTGAGCAAGACACTTAGCGCTAACTCCCCGGGTACTGCATGTGGGTGCCACACTGTTAAATGCAGAGAAGTAACTTCCCCATTGTGGGACTAATATCCATCCATCCATTATCTTAACCGCTTATTCCTGGTGAGGGTCACAGGGAAGCCTGGAGCCCATCCCAGAGCAC
>JABJVR010000106.1:9503932-9529990 GCA_025773905.1 Chitala chitala | reverse complement strand
CCCCCCCCCCCCCCCCCCCCCCCCCCCCCCCCCCCCCCCCTGACTGAGCATTATTGCAGGACAATGGCGGAGTTTATTGCTGAAACCTGCTTACCCTCCCGCATGGCACACCATGGGAACTCCAGTCGGGTGGAAACTTTGCTTTTTCTCTCTCTCTCCCTCCATCCTTACCTCCTGTGACGGAGGAAGCCCTTGAGCAGTGTATGGGCGGCTGAAGCCTTCCGAAATCCCCCCTCGTAACTGAGACGTTTAAGATAATCTCCCAGATTTTTTTTTTTTTTTTTTTTTGCATGAGCTTGCGCTTGTCTGCAGTTGTTAGAATGCGGTTAATGATGAGCTTCCTCTGTGGTTTTTTTTTTCCTCCACACCCCTTCTTTCCCTTCTCCTCCTCCTGCTCTCCTCTCTTTTATCTTTCTTATTTTAAGCCAAGCGCCTGTTTAAGTGGAGCACCTCCTACCTATAGCCCTTGGGAAAGCTTTCAAGCGGGCTCTTCTTGGCTCTGTGTTCATGACACATAATGAAAACAATTTTACGCTGCAGAAGGAAGTATCAGGCAATTACGGATGTGATAGCCACCTGCAGAAGACCCCCCCCCACCCCAAAGCAACAGATTCTCCTCCCAACTCCCCAACAGGCAGCTTCATGAATATTTGGTGGTGGGATGTTATTATGAATGGATGGGGCAGGTGATTTGGGGGGGTGCAATAAATCGCACAGCTGGAGGTGGTGTAAGAGCCCTGTTGCCCTGTGGCAGTCCTTACAGCCGCCCTGCCGGGAATGGTGACCCTGGAGCGGCAGGCAGGGAGGGGAGAAGCGCTGATGTGACAGGGGCTTGCGGGGTGCTGCCCCAAATCTCTTGTTGGCCAATTTTACACATGACGCTTGGCCCAAAAGCCAGAGTGGCGGCCCTGTCACTCCTCTGATTTCATTTGATGTCCCACGTATTCAAAAGGAATTAAAAGAGTATTTCACTTACAAATGACCCCCCCCTCCCACCCCCAGCTCCCAAAAATGCCAGATCCTGTGCTTTGCTAATATACAAGTCTGTTGTAGCGGCAAAGAAATTATAACTGCTAAAGTAGTCAACTGAACATAAAATTAATGTGTTTTCTAACTAGGAATCTGGGAGACTGGAGTCAGTTATATATCAATACTCAATCTACATTTACTGTTAAAATGCTTCTGCAATAAAAACAAATATGACCATTAATGCATATGTTTTAAAATTAGTTTTTCGGTTCTTGGGGATAAAGAACCCCTAACTTACAGTGTCAGTTAAACATGAATAGTTTGTTAGCAGGTGCTCATCGTAGTCTAAGTCTCAGTAGTCTAAGTCTCTAAGTAACATATGAATAAATGTATAAATAAACTTATAATGAATACACTGTACTCAGAATCAGCAGTATTCAAAACACTAACTTTGTTTCAAAGTATTTTAATTAGTTTTAACCCTGAAAAATGCTTTAGTGCCCTCTTTTCAGGACAGCAATTTCATTAGAAGATGTATCTACCTGACCTGGAAATTGTCATCAATATTTCATAATTAAATTCTGCATTGATTTCCAAAGAGAGAGAATAAAACTGCTAATTTATAAATGATTTACCAAGACTCAGACCAAGAATGGTTAAGATATATGTTCAACTAGGAAGTGAAAATTGACGATGAATGTTTCAATATCAACGATTATACAGTAATTATTAAAATGTCCAAAGACATATATCCTAGAGTATACAGCTACATAGCGAGGAACAAAGAAATCAAATAGTCAGGCTTAGTCCAATATCTTAAAAACACTATATTACAGAAAATGCATGTCACAAATCAAAAGGTGATTTCAATTGTATATTTTGATAGTATACTACAATCTGACCAATGATTTTTTAAAAATAAATATAAATATGAAAATACATAACATGAGAGTAAGGGTCACATTAACATCAGTGATGTCTTTAAAACCACTTTTGTTGAAACCGCAGACAGATTTATCAATCATTTTCATTACTGTGAAAAGGGTAAACCTGATGAAAATACACAATGCACAGTTTTTAAGACGTATGCTCTAAAGCGGTAAACTTAGTCTTTCCACTGCAAACACTCTGTTCTGTGAGACGCTGCCCTGGGTTTATCGTAACATCCTTTTCAGTATAAAATAAAATGAAAGTTTAGGGTATTTTAACCCCAGATGTGTATTTTATTTTATCATTTTTCATGTTTACATGGGTCCTCCATTTATGTTTAGGGACACAAGTTTCTCACAAGTTAAATAGGAGAAATCTTAGTTGAATGGGACATTTAAAATGAAGGACGAAAGGTGAGTTCCGGAGGTCTTGGGGTGTCACTAACCCTTGACAAATACCTTAATAAACAGTGGGATTAGGTACAACGCAGACAGACGTCCAGTCTGTTCAAAGCAAAACCACCAGTTATTTTTAATGACCGACTACTGCTTGCACTGTTAAGATAAAATCATCCAGCTTCCTCTCACTTGCTCCAGGCCATACTGGAAAAAGACTATTTGTAAGGTAAAGCTTTGGGCGCTTCCTGTACAAAGTCTTGTTGCAAACCTAATGGCTCCCCTAGACTGACAAGAGAGCAATGAGGTAGGTTACTCTCCGCTATATCAAGATTTCGAAGTAATATGTTTGAAAAGATAAGAAAAATAAAAATAAATATAGGATACAAACATATGTAAACACACGCACACACACCCACACACACGCACACGCCCATACAGGTGCCACATACACAAATTTGTAGCAACCATGAGTCACACAGCAGAACAGTCACTTAACACAAGTTTGAAAGGCAGATGGGAAAACAGCTTTCGTCAAAGTAAATATTTAAATACTGAATTTCCATTCGGCAATCCAACATGGCAAAATTCACAGAGCGCATAGGCAGAGTGAAACGTAATGGATGAGTGGGCCAAGACTAAACCGGAGTGTGGGAGTGAAAACAGCACATCTTAAGTGTGAAAAATATCAAGGGAGACATGCTGGACAGAGAACAGAAGAGGTACTGGATGAAAAGTAGTAAATGAATCTTCTAGCAATATCTTGGCCGAAGGAGAAAAGCATGCTGGTCTTCATTTCTTCCAACAAGTCGAGATGAATGAGCATGTTGCTGCATTATTAGGCTTACAGATAAAAAATGTGGCAGAAAAACAATGGTTTTATACATTTGATTTAATCAGCTCTCCGGTGTGATGTATTTCCAGTAATAATAAAATAGATTAGTCAAGGGGGAGGGGGGACCGGAAAGAGAGGATAAATGTTTAACACCTGACAATGAAATATGCATAGCGAGGCAGCGACTCTACTGTCGACCTTATACCTGGGCACTGCAGGTAGCTGCGAAATTGGAGTGGCAGACCTGACGTTAGGGAAGTGTCGGTGTGCCGAATTAATGAGGCTTACGCTTCACTTGGCCACCTGATCTGTGGAGTCTTAATTTATTTGCCTTTCCCAGCTCATCCTTTACAAAAATGACAGTGTCTGCTTATCGATTTTACACTCAGAGATCAATCAGCTTCGCCCTGACTCAGGCAAAATTTACAGCATTCTCTGATGCTGTCTTCAACACTGCACAACTGCGCTAGGGCTAATGTATTGTGTACACTGCTCATGCAAGGGCAGAACTTCAGGCAGAGATAAGCTAATGTGTGTGTGTGTGTGTGTGTGTGTGTGTGTGTGTGTGTGTGTGTGTGTGTTTGTGTATATGTGTGTGTGTGTATATATGTGCTTGTGTGGAGGGGAGCATTTAATTTCATTTTACAAGTGAGGTCTTATATGCTGTCTTTCTAATGAATTTCCAAAATATTCTTCTCAATTAACCCCCAGTTGAGACAGTATCAGGCACTGGAATGTTCCTGCCCAGGGAAGTGTGTGACTAACTGCGCTAAAGCAGACAAATTGCAATCCTATATTCCAAAGAAGAGAGACAGGGTCAAGTTTCAACACATCTAGTCTGGATAGCCACCTTTATAGTTAAAGGCTTTACTTGCACTAAATTTCATACAATTTTGTAATAAAGTTATTGCTCAGAGACATCGTACCTCAGGAAAAAGCCTAGAAGAACACACAACTTTGGACAAAGTAAAATTAAATAAAGAATGTTAAGGTTTTTCATAGGGGGGCTGTTTTTACATTTATGAGTTTAGGTGTGATAAAATAGCCCAGTTGGTTTGGAGATGATTCACGCTTTCTCACTAGGGTTCTGAAAGACTAGTCACAACGGGTCACTGTGGGGCAGTGAATAGCGTTAAATAGTGGAGCAAAAAAATGCTCGTTATAATAATGGCGTCCAATGTGTATATATAAGCAGGGAACAAAAGTAAATCAGTATTATACCACACAACATGTAATCAGTGCATCTAGCCTACTCACATGCAATATACATAAGGGCCTGATGAATTAAAATTAGCTCCACTTATGTAAGGTGCCAGGGTAAGTCGACTTTCCAACTTTTTTTTTCCTTCCAGGTCTAACTTCTGGGTGCACGTCTGTTTTCATTGGCCAACAACTCAGATGCCCCCCCCGAAGTTCCAGTGTTAACGTCACTGTCCCCGTGAGCAAGACGGATGCAGGACGTGAGGGACAGATGTCCTTAGTAGACGACGCCATGAGTCAGAAAGTGAGTGTTCTGGCAGTGACACTTGCCATGTGGCAAACAGTCTGTTTCTGCAGCTGAACACCCCTGTGCTCATGCTGAAACGTCCTACAACTTAGCAGCTGAGGTTACTTACAGTAACATGCTACTTGTTTGGTACAAGTACGTTCATGGTCAACATGCTCTACATCTATAACATGACATATCTAAACAAAAAAATGTAGAATTAATATAAATATTAATACCCTGCCTGTGGTGGATTGGTGCCCTGCCCTGGGTGTCCCCTGCCCTGTGCCCTGTGCCTCCTGGGATGGGCTCCAGGCTTCCCGTGACCCTGAATTGAATAAGCGATATAGAGGATGGATGGATGGATTATTACCCTGCATTGGGCTATACTCCCATATGGGTTTTTTTTTCAGGTGAGCTACGGACAACTTGTGACCCTGAACTGCATAAACTATTTGTAACAATGAAACAGTCCATGAATACTACTATTACTGTCAGTTTTTACTATTGTTACAGCTAACATTGGCCAACGCAATGATTTCTTTGTGAACATTCATGACCATTTCTATTTTAATGTACATTAGCAGTCATTCAGCTAAAGTCATGCCAAGAAAAACTGTTGTCATCATTTTGTGTTCACATTTTGAACAGCAATATTAAATCATCCCAGCAAGAAAACCACGAAGGAACAATGTTATAAATCTGTTCTGCTCTTCCTGCCACACGCACTTCACTTCCTTTCATGCATTATTAATAATCATAACAGCCTGCGCGAATTGCGTAATGTTTTCCTCGTGCTTATTAATTTAATGGTGTGCCTGATGGACTAATAAAGCATTTGCTGCATAAACATCAGAGGCTGATTGTGGAGCAGAAAGAGAGAAGCGTGGCTTCTGTGAGGAAGCTTTGACTTTATCCTTTAAGCGCGGTGCTCTTCCTCCTGCTAATACCTTTTTTTACGTTCCTGCTCAGCTGGTCTTAACAGGTACACAGTTCAGAGGTCAAAGTGCCTCAGGGCCCTACGTTTACATAATAATTATTCTTCTAGTAATCCCATATACTAAGCAAGCAAGGTAAGCCAAACCCCCGTCAGGTATGTTCCCATTCAGTTTACGATACTTTCAATGCAATTAAAAGACAGCCTGAGATTATGTGCTTTAGTTTTGTACCCAGTTGGTTATTTACAAGCTGTCTGCTAAGCAGCAAGACCAGCATGTAGTGTCCATTATGCTAATGTAATGGTGCTACCTTTGAGGAGGAAACAGGTAAGAGAAAGAATGTGTATGACTGCGATGCCACCAAAGCCAAACCCCCCCCCCCCCAGGTCTGCCCACACAGGACATAAAGACACCAGCTGTATCAAGAAGCATCTGTACCCCTCCACCCCCCTTCTACAGGTGCAGTACCTGGCAGCGGGGCATGTACATTATCCCACCCCATTACCCCGCGCCCGAGCCGTCTGCTCTGATAGGGGGCTCGCTCTGCCGGAGACGCTGTGGAGGAACAGGGCAGCAGCGGGCATGCGTCTCTCAGGTTGGCTGTGCCCGCCTGACCAGGTGGCGTCCGATCGGCCCTGCTTTGTAGTGGAGACTTTCTCTGTAGTACTGATGGTGCTGGGTTTCACGCTGAATGCAAATAACAGTGTTATTTTGGTTGTTTTTGAGTACATGCTGTTGGATTCTTTTTCTTTCACATTATGAAGTTTCAGCAAATTACATAATCTCTAACTTTCAGATACAACAGTGTTTTCTCTTTTAAATAAACTGTAGAAATTACACACTAAAGAGACAACCTTGCAGTAACCATGTGATAGCTCTTGTTCAATGAATGTTATTAGCAAATGTTATTTCTGCATAGTTGGACAAAGAGAAAATTATCAACATTACAATCTATAAAACATACATATACTACTGGTTCCTTGCTTTGAAAAGGACAACAAAAAATATTTTATAATGCTATTCCTAATTGCTGGGTCAGTTACATTGTAACTTTGAGACAACAGTCCTTCTGATAACTCTGTTCCCAAAAACCCCCTTCCCCCAAAACAAAATCATGCAAGACAAATGTCACTTTTTTATCTAATGTTTTCTTTTTTTTAATCATTGAAATCAGAAAGTTCATTTACAAAGGACTTGCCTTTGCAATCACAGCAATAATGTAGTAGTGGGCAGAAAAAAGGGGTAATTGGTTTGGTAAAGATCACTTTCTCTCACACGACAAAGCTCTAAACAATAGGAAAGGTCACCAATTAAGCAATCATGAATACCAAGTACCATAGCTGATGAAAATAGGCCAGTGGTTTAAATAGATTTGCAAGCAATTTACCTTTTCACAATGTTGGCAATCTGATGCAATTTGCTTGCAATTTTGTCTGCTTTCAGTTGCACACCAAGCTGACACTACACAGAGCAAATGGCACCAAGGACCACATAGAAAATGTAAAACTATCTTGGCTGCATCAAGGTACCAGAATGGTGCTTCATCAGGAAAATTACAACAATTAGCATAAGTGCTGAAAAAAAAAAATCAACACTTTAAATGTCAGCGGCGAAGGTTGAGCCAGCAATGAGCAGGGGTACGAAATGTCCTTACGGACGGACTCCCCACAAAACGCGAGGCAATCACCCTCCATCCCCAATTGCTGATGGTTCCACAATTGCCATGACATTCTCTAAGTCGCAGACCTGTCATTCTCTCCTGCAAAGTATTCCCCCCACGACCCCCCCCCACCACTAATTTTCCCTCCGGAGCATCATAACATCTGTGATAAACACTGAGTATGTCACTTTAATTTCACTCCTCTGCATTTGCACCTTCTGTAGTTTCTGCTTCATGTGTGTAAAAATTGAAATCTCATTACTATGAATTACCTGTATTAAGCAAATTAATGAATTGGCATGTGTCATAGATAATCTGAGCTAAACATTGATAGACCGGATGTAGAAATTTTTTTTTTATTTTCCACGAAAGAAGGAAATAAGTAACAAATCAGATTTTGTCAGGTCATCTCTTTTAAAACGGCTTTCCTATTGTTAAATTAAATTAATGTAAATGTAGCAAATTTGTGGTAAATTTTATTCTTAGTTCAAGTTTTTTTTTTCTGATTTGTATCTTTCTTCATCCCTTTATATAATGCCTGGTTAATTTTTTGAGACACCACAAAGGGCTCACGTGCATAAAACTTGAGTAGGGGAATAAAACAGAAACAGAAAATGTCACGCAAAATAACTTTCCCATCCTGCTCTCCCATGACTAGACTTACCAACAAATTAAGGTGTTTAAGGTGTACAGTTTTAAGTGCAATGCCAAGAACCACTAGTGATTCTAAAAAGAACCTCAGTAAAAAGATTCCAATCACCACAGCAGGACAACAGTGTAGGGCTCTGAATCCTCAGCTTTGTGGCCCAACATCAAGTACCCTGATATGTATTGTGCAGCATTACCTGTGTTTGAGCTGGACCTGTTCTCTCAGACGTCCAAACCATGCGCCATGTATTCATGCCCCACACTTTATAGCGGCACCCTGCTGATGCTAAACAAGGTTTAATAGAGAATAACTGAAGCCACCCAGTGGAAAGAAAGTACAGCACTACTAGCTGTGCTACTGATGTAATCTTGTGCCATGTGCACTTATAGGACTGCGTATGTGTGAAACAAGCGCTCTTTGTGTGACATCTTACCTTTGGTGCTAACTGCTGTGACAAACTGACTGTAACTACTTAATAACCAGCTGTACTTAACTGCATAATGTGGATCCAAGATACAGGTAAGCGTTGTAAGATGCACAGGAAGCATATGGAAATACTCCCTGACTTGTTGACCAGCTTTTAGGTGATACTATATGTGCTGGACCTCAGAAACATTGCAAATGCTCACAACTGAAAAGTGGCGTGGTGTGGGAATACATCAGCTACCTGATGGTTTCTAATTTCACATACAGGTAAACTCCATGCTGCAAGGACATTTATGACCTTGGCTGTATCTGATAACGGAATATCGATCAGTTGGGCCTTACTTTAAATATTCAAATCCCCAGTTAGGGGATAAAATGCGAACAAAATCAGCAAGCTTGTAGTAAATGGAATGTGTGTGTTTGCTCAGAGGTTACTGTGAAACTTCTGAAATGGTGCACATGAAAAGAGCGTTGTCATACACAGTTATTTGTTGATTTAGAGAGCAGTAAACTGAAAACATTTTATTAATTTTAGTCAGAAATGTTACACTTGTCCTGAGATAGGGCGGCACCTTGCCCCGGGTGTCCCCTGACTTGTGACCCTGACTGGTTGGGATAGGCTCCAGGCCATGCGTGACCCTGTACAGGATACGCATTTGGGAACTGAACCAATGGATGAAAGTTACACTCTATTAAGGATGTCGATACATTGTTAAAAACAACCGGCTAGGCAATATTCCCGTGTCCTTTTTTCTTCTGTAAAGAAAAATTAAAAGCAAAATGTTCTCAAACAACAGATCGTTTCCCAGCAGTATACCACGGCACTTTGTCACTGTCTCACAACTTCACTCTGTAATGGGTTAAACAGATAAAGATCAACTAATTTCACGCATTTCGTGCCTTTCTGTTCATTTTGTCAATTTGGGTTTCTGGGTAATTCTGTTGCATGTGCAGACAGCCCACTTTGCAGCTTCCTGACAGAAATGCTCTCTAACAATTCTCTACCAAAACAAGTGGCGTATCATGTTCAGTAAACACAGACACTTATGAAGTAAGAGTTTGAGGGGGATTTCTTCTTAGGGAGGGAGTAGGGAGTTTTTGGACTGCAGAAACAGACACGTCCAGACACAGGATGTGTCTGTGTGTGTCACAGGGTCACGGGGGGGCTGAAGAGCACACAGACTAGCTGAGGGTGCCCCTGTCGTTCTAAAGCAAGGCCGGCACACATGGTGGTAGTGTACAGATGGGAGCAGAGTAGACAGCAGCCTGCCCGTCTGCATACAGACTTGCCTCTAATTACAGCTGATTGCAGGGAGCGGGGGCTATGGGTGGAGGGGGGCACAGGGTGGGCAGACAGGTGATAGGACGGGAAAAGGAACCTGTGGCAGATCCCGGTGCCATCAGGCGGGACGCGTTTCACCCTGACAGCTAATTAGGAATGACACGGATTTCTCCCAATGTAACAGATGTTCCCTAATCAGTCCAGCTCAGGAGGACCCTGCGCCAGCAATGTTTCATGCACAATTTAACTATCTAAAAGGAGAAAATACTTAACGCATTGTAAGGGCCTCGCAGCTGTTTCTCTCAGCTGAAAATCTTGCTGTCTGAAATGTGACGTTTTATGTAATGCTATCAGAGTGTTTATAATACATTAATTGCAGTGGAGAAAAAAAAAAAAAAGACTGACACGTTTGCCAAAACGTCTGTCATTTTATAAAAGGTTTCATTGATGTAGCAAAAATCTGGATTTGAATTTCTATATTCTGAGCTACGGCACTTGGCTGAGACATTTAAATGCAACAGTAGTGGTGCCTTCATCACCAGCTTGTAATCTTATGTGTTCAAATATGAAGAAAAAACACAACTGCCCTCATTTCTCTCCTCCTTTTCCTTTAAAAAGCACTACGTGACAAAAGTTTAATTTTCATCTCAAAGCGAGATTTTGCCAAAATTGCAGATTTTATAACTAGTAACATGAATTTACATAAAAAATCTGAAACAGGTGATGTCATAATAATGCTGTTAAAATTAAAAGCATTACCCATTTCAAATATGTCTGATTGCTACATTTTCTCCTATTTGTTCTGCAACACAAATGCAAGCATTACAATAACAGCTGGCAACAAAGGTTCAGTGTGAAAACAGTATGTGTAGCTTATACATCATCATGACAACTTTGTTAGCTTTCAGAGGCCTAATGACATTGACTAAGTTCCATTATATAATCAGGGCATACTTATATCAAGCTTGAATTACAAAACCCAGCTTTACTTAAAAATCACTGACAAGGCTTATATACGAACCATGTGTCCATATATACATACATTTATATACATGGAATGACTTCAAAGATGAAGGGTAGACAGGCTCATATGATTGAGAAAAGCTTTCAAATTACATCTGAATTTATGCTGAACAATTTTCTTGGCTTTATAAAATACTACGGTGGTATGTCACGTCTGTTTCATTTGTTGAAACCGAAAGCAGAGTATGTATGCTCAGTGTGAAGAGGAGTCCGTTCCAAGGTAGCGCCAGGTAAAATAACTCCTCGCTCGCCATTTACCTTGAGACCACCGAGTCCCTGGCTGGATCTGTCCGCTCCCTATCACCACAGACAGCCGCGGCGGACCTCTGGCACCGCGCTTTTATCTGATGCTCTGGATGACAGGTAATCTCGCTGAAAGTTCTTTCAATTGCACCCACAGATAAAAAAAAAAAAAGTGGCGGCTGATGAAATCTGAGCAGTTATCACGCTAACCATTACCTGTCAAGTCTCCTGCTTCAATTTAAGGGTGCATCAATTTTCTGAAGAGGAAATCAAGGGCGAGGAAGAAAAGCTAGGTAGATAAACAGTGACAAAGGCCCCCTTTCTGCTGTTTTTATTTATGATGGGATGCTGCAACAGAGGGACCGGAGTGAGGGCTTTATCAGACAAACAGATACATCGCTGATAGCTGAGTGCTCCTCACCTTTCATGACGTGTGACACTTGCCATGGAAGATTTCCAACTAAAGCGACTTTCCTCAAAGCTCCAGTCAGAGACCAGGAATCCCTGTGAGGAGTCCAGACCAACGGGAGAGAACCATCTGTACAAACCGAGCAAGAGACAAATTAAAACAAATGCTCAAGCAGAATTTTTCCTCGAAAACACACATCTTTCTTTTCCTTGGACACCAGATCCCTTTTTCCCTGTTTGTATCAGCCCTACAAAAAAGAACAAATAAATGTTTATGTTCTGACAATACGCAAATGTTCTACATAGGTGCTACTCTACATTCATCCTTGACTGACAGGACTTTAAAAGAGCGCCAGCAGCGTGTGTAAATGCCTGCCAAACCTGTGTAAATTCGGTGCACTTCTTGCGAAAAGGGTGTGTGTAGCTGTTGGAGCAGATGGGCGGATGACAGCTGAATGGTGCTGTGAACATGCTTGAGATGACAAGGTGCATTGTGGGAAGCACTGCATCCGTCCTACATTGCACATCACTGCCAGAATGTTCCCAGTGTTGTCGTTTAAACTTTTCTTTCTGTGGCAAAAAATTATGGCCTGCTGAATTTCTTGGATAGTTTGCCTTTCTTAACGTCCATTTGTTCAAGATGTGACGGCAGAGTGTGTCACATCCGTCCTCAGTAACAAGTCCTTTCTTACCATCCTCCAATTTCCACTTTTAAAAAATGCAGCTATTATGCACAGGATATGGCCAGGGCTGGATTAAGCCTTCATCCTAGGCTTTAGTCAGAGTGTACAGGCAATAAAGGTATAGAAGATAACACATTTTATGTATTGTTGCTGCTTTGCAGGGTGTTATGTCTTTAGGGATGCTAGCACTGTTGCTGCCTTGCATTGCCAAGGTTTGAATCCCACCTCTGCCCTGTGTGTGTGCATCTTGTGTATTCTCCCTGTGCTGTGTAAGTTTTCTCTGGATACTCCAGTTTTCTCCTACAGCCCAGAAACATGCATTGTATGCTGATTAGTGTAAGCAAACTGCTCATAGTGTGAGATCGTGCCACTCTGATAAGGTGGTGCCCTGTTGAGGCTGTTACCTGCCTTGTGCCCTAAGTGGGCTCCAGGCCCACTGTGACCCTGAAGAGAATACTTGGCATGGAAAATGGATGGTGTTATGTCTTACGGGTTATTTTTTCATGCACTATGGCAGAGACAAAATTCAGATGTTTTTTTAGAACACCATTAAGGTATTTTTAAAAATAATGTTAAAATATCACTTTCCAAATGCCTCCACGAGTTCTGAACCCCCAGGCTTCAATCTACTTAGCCTAATGGATAATTTAGCCATGGAAAACAAGATATAACAGCATGCCCTGTGAGATCCTATTGTATCAGTTAAAAGCACATACATTAAACTTTACTCATATTTTACCACACTACATAACACAAGAAGACAATGCCACATTGTTCATAACAAGTTCAGCTCAGATGAAAGACAGTGTTTTGAACATTTTGTCAAGATACCTCAACTGACCCAATGAATTAATGTTCCTAAATATGGACAATAGAAAAGTCAGGGATTTTTTGATAGTACTTTATTAATCCCAGAGGAAAATTACTTCTCTGCATTTAACCCATCCCCCTGAGGGGAGCCATGGGCTCCCAGACACATGCAGTGTCTGGGGAGCTAGAGCTGAGTGTCTTGCTCTAGAACACACCTGGCTGTGCTGGCACTCAAACTGGGGAGGCTTCCACATCCCAGCCGGATGTTGCACCCAGTGAGCCACCAGCCCTGGAGTTTTCAAGTCCCCTTCTGGGGTGGTAGACAAACCTTTTACAAACAAAATGTCTTCTTAATTTTGTTGTCTGGGAGTGGAAGTGCACTGCAAACCATTTTTGTTGAAAATAACGGGCACAAGTTCACTCAAAACGACTAGGTTGGCCAGCCGTTCTGCCATTTGCCAGAATACCCGGATTACTGGTCCGCCTCTGACATGAAATAATTTTCTCAAGTACAAGCTTTCCTACCAAGCTTTTCCTACCATGGCAAAAGCAAATATGATCATCAACCCAAACCCAGCAGTTAACCTGTCCAGACCTAGTGAAGTCAGTGTCTGTGTGCCATCTTACGTCTAAATATTGTATCGTAAATATGAGAAGATCATGTACATAAATATCTAAAGTCAAATGTATATGTGCAATTCACTTTAATTTTCCAAAGTTATTCAAAATGATGTGCCTAAAAACCAGTGTCAGATCACGCTTTAAACCGACTGTGTTCACACTCACAGACAACCTTCCATCCGCTGCGGCTGTCATCTGATCTCCATTTTCGGTACTCTGACTCCACATGGAATCACTAATGTTTTGCTGTTTGCCATAATTGCTGCAGCGATGCTTTTATGGAGAGGCTTGCATTGATTTGCTAACAAAGACTTCAAAAATTGCTCCCAGCATAGACAGCGTGATGCTGAAGTGGTTTTGTCTTATCAGAGACCTAAAAAATGAGAACTGTACTTATTCAAGGCTCTTATCAGGCACTTTAAAGACACGTGCGTGTGACCTCAGAGCATTCCTTTGGCATGACCTAATGTTTATTTTTTCGTTAAGGTGTAAAAATGAACACAAACTTAAAGTGTGGCAGGGCAGTTATAAAAAAAAAAATGGAGTGATCTCATAAGGTAGTTGTTTTAAGTTTTTCACACAAGAACATATGATGGTCTGTGTTGAATATGTTGGCTCAATGGCATCACCCCCTGACCCCCCCCCCTTAAAAAAAGAGGCCAAAGGAGTCACACTTAATGAGATTATCCCAGCAGGCCCTTAGCATTCCTAACATCAGCTACAAGCTCCACCAAAATAACCAGCGCTGCCATCACATGAGAGCGTTCTTCACCATGGCGATCACACGTGACGCATGACAGAGGTACACTGTGTGTATGCATGTACAACCGCAGGTAGAGAAACAGACACTTAAACACTCAGCCATCGGGTCTTGTTGCTGCACTCGAAGCCGCACTCATGCCGCCGCCTGTAATGCACTGTACATGCAAGTACTATTTCAATCTGAAATGAATTTGAGCACCTGTTTGACACAACATGTCCCACCCACACCCGGGACAGGCACTAGAAATTTTGTGCCACATGAAAGATATTATATATTACATTGAGATGCGATGTTGTACTTCCTGAGGGCCCGTGTCAGTCATGTGCCCATGGAATCATTCTAGGTCTCCACTTCTGTGGTACACATGCCGTACAAGACCAATGTAACTGTATTTTATTTATAAATGTATTTTTCTTTTTGAGGTACTACGGCACAGGTGTACGCTACAGCAGAAAAGAACTTTTTCATGGAAACAGTCCGTGGTATTCCAACGTCTGACTGGTCTAAGCTGCTCTCCCCTTGTAACAAACACAATAACTTTTCACAGCAACCACAACGCTGCCACAAATAAAAACATTACAAACTGGTGTGAAAAAAAAAAATGCATCGCAAAAACGACACTGTTGCCTTGCATGCGGTGGCTGAAAGGGCAACACGGCGCTGACTCATTAGGGCAGTTTAAAGAGCCTTCGCAGCCCCGGGCCCCGCGGATTAGCCATACAGAAGTCTCGGTGACATGGGAAAGGAAGTGCCCTGCAGAGCTCATGAGCAGAAAGGCAGACAAAGCAAAGGCCGGACCCCTCACTCTCCACCCGGGCTCTCAGTGCTCTGTGAATGACAATGGATTAAAAAAAAAACACGAATGTCCTGCCTACACAGGATATAATATAGGTGGCCGTGACAAGGCCTGAATGGGCTGACGAACCGGTCGAGGAGGACAGGCACAAAAGGGCCAATGATGAAGGAGATTCCTGGGGGCAGCAGTGCATTGCGTTCAGCTTGTCCCACAGCCAGGGTTACTCTGAAGGGACCCTGACTTTTACAGAAACGGGCACCGCAGAATTGCAGAAAAGATTAGCAGGTGAGTGTCCTTCTGACAAAGTAAGCAGGTGAGTGTCCTTCTGACAAAGTAACTGCAGCCAGTGATGACACCGAGCACTCGGAGAAGGGACTAGACTGGCAGTTACAGAACCAGTTTTATATATATATATATATATATATATATGCGTGTGTGTGTGAGAAGTATGTCAAGGTAAACTCTATGTATAAAAAAAACACAAAAAGGAAGATCTTTAATTGTGCTACAGGTGAAAACAAAATACCAAGATTATATGTTTACATGCTTCACTGACAAATTCACTGCGTCCCGAACAGGAAGGATTAAGCGAGCATAATTGTTGGCACACATTCCAGAGTATTGAATGGCATATGTTCGTGTCTAGGTGTGAGAAACGTTGAGATCAGGAGCTTTAGTCATCAGCTTCTTTTTCCTTTTGTGCGTAGAGGTTTGAGCTCAGAAGCACGTTGATTACTACACCTTTAGCTGTCTGTTCATCTGAGGCATTCCCCAACGTTTCTGCCCATGCCAGACAATCTGAAAGATTGACTGCTTTAAAATCTCCAGCTCAGTTCACAACATCTAAAAGCATTTAAGGTCTCCATTAATATGTTCCATAAACCGTATGTTATTTAACTTTGCTGTTAGTGTTAGCGTGACTAATCTGTAATCAGTTTTTGTCGAGCCTTATCATCAGACAAATGGACAACAGAGTATTTATCAAAGCAAACATTTTGTTTCTTTCAGGCAGTCTTTGCCCAGGACCGTTAATCTAATTACAGCAAATAAATGTATGCATGCTGATCACCTTAGCCAACAGACAACATTTTGTTGAGCTGGCTAATTTGCTTCCTTGCCCCCCCCCCCCTCCCCCGGAACTGATAATACTATTTTATTGCACAAAGGTCACTAGGGAAATTAACTTCTCGTCCAGAAAATAAAAAAATCCCACCAGCCAGAATAACAAGTATATCCTGATTAAATTCAATCAAGAGGCTCCCAGTGGGATAGGACACTGACCTTTCTCCCAGCTCAGGAGGAAATAAGTCATGCAAAGGCTGACTAACACAGTGCATCTGAATTACACGTGTTAGATTGTAATATTAATGGGGGACGGCAGCTGCTACCAAAGGCATTCCTCTGGTTGTCCATTTGAAGGTGAAGTTTTTCAATAACGGAAAAAAATGGGCATTTCTTTTTGTTAAGGTTCCTTGGAGTAGCAAATTGAACACGTGACCTTTCACTACATACACAAAAGCGTTATAATTCTATATGTACAATGAAAGTAATTTATTGTAATTGCAGTTCAGGCAGAAAAATGAAATGCTATCTCCATTTCCTTTTAATGGACTGTTGATTTCTTTGCACACGTGAAATTTGTGTCATATAAGAAAAACGGCTGATGACCGCAGGTGCATTTTAGTATGGTCATACCATGGTGGGGCATGTGCACACTGAAAATGGAGTTGTTTTACCCTGAAATCTACCTAGCTCTTCCACCTAGATGTGTATATCCAGCTCAGTATTTGCATTGTTTTTTCTTAATACACTTTGTTTATAGTTTAGTTTATTAGCCAAATATTTGACTGGAATTGCATTTTCCCTCAAAGCTGAGATTAAACTCCCCAGCACAGACTGTGCTAACATATCTCTTCCTGCCTTCGAATTGCTATGGGAACCGCATTAGCTGAAACACTGAATTTCGCTCCAAGCTAATGAAATGCTGTTACAAAGTGACAAAAATACCCATGAGTGATTGCATGTATCAATCAATGAAGGATCAACTAAATAAAAACCAGCAGAGGAGACTGAGGCACATTGATCCCTCCCCAACACAGACCTACCCACAGTGGAAGGCTTTGCTCCTGTGATGCCTTGAGCCGCCGTCAACAAAATCAATGAAACTCATCCTTTCAATAGCATCCAATTATCAGCACAAAGTGAAGACGGTCTTCCATAATAAATCAGAAAAGCTCATTGGCAACAGACACGCCAAGATAAATGTTAACTGAAATGCAGATAATGCTTAATACTGCACTAAAGCAACCTTTGAACACGTGGCATTCAGGTAAACTTGATCTCTGTGGGCCTTGGGAGAAAATAAACGTTTTACATACTTTTCACTTCATGAACCTTAAGTTATTTGTACAATGATTACCTACATTTCTCCCTGTCACATTGTGACTACAAATGCCATATATTTTAAGACATCTTTAAAAATTTATTTTAAGAAAAAGAAATTAATATTGCCTTCTAAAACTAAAGTCATAGGCGACAACTAATAATAACAAAAACCCCAGGCCAAAGTTAGGAACAGACTCTGTGTACTCATACCAGCTGCATAAAAGGACTGAGGTTAAATCTTTCCTTGTCACTGGAGAAAAAAATATGTGTTCCAAGGAAGAGAGTGTTTTGATAACAGGGACAGATATGAATGCCCTGTCCCGTGCTAGTTACACGTGCGCACACACACCCACACACACGCATTCATCCAGAGTACACAGCTCTTACACAACACACACCGGTCATTGTGTCCTTTTATAGGTGCTGTAATTTTACCATGTTTCAAAGACTAAAAACTGTAAATTCATATTTAAAATTTAAGCAAGGAATAAGCCATGACGAGGCATGTGGTTACACAAAAATAATCAGCAACAGCTTGGTGTGGTTTGGCCTGACATATTTTGCATTTGTTGAATTAGAAAAACTTTGGCTTAGCAGGAACACAGGATAAACTAAAATAAAACCATAACACTAAAAACAAAAGCGTGTTGAAAACTTCATACTTCTTTCCAAAAGTTTGTCTTCTTGAACAAAAGAGAAAACAAAGCATTTTTTCAAGTTAAATGCCACAAACTATTAACATGACTTTTCTGTCAGCTCAGAGACATTAAACATGGCGATATATTTGCACTGGCACCTCCTTATGGAAGGAGTTAGGAGCCAGGGAGCATTTAAGCTTCTTTCGCCTCCTTCACGGCATCCCCAGCAGCAAACGTTACGCAAAGCAGGACACCTCAACAGGATCATGCATATCCTTTTAACAAATGGAGAACACTGTTCACATACTGGTCATCATGTGGAGGGGATGAAAATCAGATTAAACAATTAGTGTCAATTAGCCATGGCAAAATCATTCTACAAACAATTGGTCTCCAGTGGCCTGCTTAATTATGGGCGACTTTCAGCTCCTTATCAAGTGACTCTCTGGCTGTGATTCATGCCCAACTCCTCACTGTCCCCCAGGCACTATCAATTATCCTTCAGTAAACAAACCCCTGATAATAAACGACACCGGGAGCCCGCTGTTATTAGCATAGCCTTATTTATGCATGTCTGATGCCGCAGAACTGCAAGTGATCAAAAACCGGCGTGATTAGGAGGCCGGATGCTGGAAACGATTGGGAAGGAGATAAAAAGAAACAGAAAATCAATTAGGCAAAACTGGCAGAAGGTGAAAGAACAGAGACACGGAAGAAGGGAAGTGCATCTCTCAGCTTGCCATGAAATGTTAAAATAAACTTTTACCAATAATGTTTTCACATCCACTTCATATCTTATTGGGTGGAATGGTATGTTTTATATGATATTATATTATCAGTTAGTCAGTTATCTTCTATAATGCTTCATCCTGTTAAGGGTCGCGGGAAGCCTGGAGTCCATCCCAGGAGGCACAGGGCGCAGGGCAGGGGCGGGGCACCAACCCACTGCAGGGTGCGCGCGCGAGCGCACACACACACACACACGCCACGCACACGCACACGCACACGCACACACACACACACACACACACACACACACTATGGGCAATTTGGAGACACCAATCAACCTAACCCACATGTCTTTGGATTGTGGGAGGAAAACAGAGAACCTGGAGAAAACCCACCAAGCACAGGGAGAACACGCAAACTCCACACACACAAACCCAAGGTCGAACCCCAGGCCTGGAGGTGCGAGGCAACAGTGCTAATCACCACGCCACCATGCCGCCTATATTATATTGTATTGTATTGTATTATATTATATTATTTGCAAAGGTTTGCAGGTGATAAAACTATTCATGTATGGCAAACAGCCAAAAATAGCCAGGCAACCTGTTAATTTAACCTTCTATAATGTAACCCCATGAGCATTATGATTTCACTTTTTTCTTGCAGTGTACAAGAAATGTACAGCAGGTTGAACAGCAGGATTTGTGAAACAACTTAAGATACAATGTACATGCCCGCTGCTGAGAATAACTGTCTTCACACACACACGCGCGCACACACACAAACACAATGTGCTACAGAAGAGGCAGTAGACACAATGACATGTTAAATTACCACGGTGATGTATAGCTTAATGAACCCCTGGTGTTGATCACGCTCCACATTAATCAAGAGCCATGAGCACCTTCTCTTATTTTCTCAATGCTTCACTGATAAACTGCAATTTCATTTAACCTTGGACAGGAACTTTAATAGCTTACACAGGACAACTGTCAATACTTCCCTGGGTGTGCGGTGATTAAATTGCAAGGCAAGGCATGTGTCACAAGCTTGCTCTTACCGTACAACAACAGAAATCTGTGACCCTTCCCCCATCCCAACAAAACAAGAACTGCTACAATTTCAGTATACTGTATTCAATTATACATTCAAATTTAAACGCTCCTTTCTGAATGTTGTCTTACAGTACCTTAGCTGAAATGATTGCATTTATAAGGTGACTGGGATGAGCACAGTATTAACAAACATACAGACATACATACACACTCTGTATGTGTGTGTGTGTTAGACTGATTAGTCTTATCTGCGGTTTTTTTAATGAAACAATGGTTTATTGAAAAGCTTAAGAAGATGTGAACAAAAGTAAAGCAATTTACTTTTTGACTGCAAGTGACAATTGTTTTTACTGCTAAATGCCTACAAACAGTATAATTCTACTGCAGGTTTGAAAAATTTAATTCTTCTGTAACAGAGCAAGCATATTTATACTGGATGACATAGGCGCAGTCGTTAAGGCAATATCAGCCCACTGATATATTAGCATAAATATTCTTCCAAAAAAGGACGCTATCTGATTAAAAACCATCTTGAGATGAAACACATGGAAGGAGAACTATCCATTCTATGATTAAATCAGAAAACATCTTGTTGAACAAGGTGCTTGACCCTAGTTTTAAACGTTTTATAGTGTTTTGTGTGTTAAAGATTTTTGATATATAGTTTCTAATTCTAATGCATATAATCAAGAAATAGCTTGGGGAAAAAAACTGCATTAAATTGTGTTCAAATATTAAAAACAAACAAGCATTCTTTTGAACAATGAATTATTCTGAGAAGTTTATCTGACAGTATAAAGTACTGCTATATATACACACAGTCATTACAAGACAAAACATGTGTTTTTACAAGAAACATTATAAATTATCCAACAGCCAAAAAATATGCAACATTACACTTCAGGAAATCATAAATACCAAAATGAATACATTGCATTTTTAACTCTAACACTAACATTACACAGTATATACAGTATAGGTAAAGGCTAAATCAGGACACGGCATATGGTTCCACAAAAATGGTCAACAACAACTCTGTGTTATGTGGCCTGACACAAAGTGAAGAGCTGTTAACCAAGTTGCAGTTCTTTATTTTCATTAAATTGCACATATTGGAGCAGTTTATACTGCTTATACTGCACCTAACGAGAAACACGTAATTTTAAAAAAGTTAATTTAAAATTTTATTAGCATTAAATTGTTTTTCAAAGTACTCTGAAAAACTATAGTCCCTTATAAGGATTGAACATCTGGTCAGGCTACTCACTGACAGCAGCAAGTTCTTTTAACGGATTTGGAACGTTGAACGAAATAAATGCATTAATACAGAATTGTTATTAGGCTGCCAGAATTACATGTGCACCCACATGACAGCTTTCAACCAATAATAATCTAGTATTTACCAACCCCCCCACACTATCGTATAAGTTACACTGTAGCATAATGCAGTGTACGACCTGCATTGCAATGAAAGCAACAAGTCCACACTCATTTGAGTTACATCTCTCCACCTATGCTCGCATGCAGGTATTAACTTACACCATTAACCCAGATAGACTCAATGGCTTCAAGAGGATAATTGTAAGTGGGTTGAAGTAATCCTGAGTACTTAACTTTACACAGCTTCTTCACTTATTTGCATTTAAGGCTGTTGTGCTGACAGGCAGCTCATACAAAACATCGATGAGAACCATGACAGTTAAACCGCGCCACACTGGCAATGTTCGGGTTTGTCATTAACCTTCAGGCTGACAGTGATGTAAGCACAAAAGGGGGTTTGACATCATGTAAACCTCTTGACGATGAGCAATTTGAAATGCATAAAAATAAATGGATATTATGCAGAAACATCAATACATAATTTTAACAAAAACTCAGAGTTAGAAGGATGGTGTGGCTTTAGAGGACTGGTAAAGTTGTAGAGTAAATGCTAAGTTAATTAGCATTCTCGGATTAGCATTCATTTAACACGTTTTAAATGAACGCAGTCGTTAGAAGTCCACCGTACAAAGTGCTCTAGTTATGTACACTTATAGGATGTCAAGACTTCTCCCAAAGTGCTTTTGGGGTGGGTGTTGATGAGGGAGGAAGACTTTTAAGTGCAGGCTGATTTACAAGGCAGAAGAGTATCCCTCCAAACCTGACAGGAGCAGCTGCCCGATCGATCCCCGACAAAGGCTCAGAGGTTAGGGCAGTCAAAAGACTGTTAACCGCCCGTTTTTTCTACACAGACATTTATAGTGCCGTTTATGGTCTTATGCCCTCCTTCTTTGAAAGTCACTCAGCTCATGCAGACTTTGCTCAGTCTAAAAAGCCTCGATGTGTGGAATGAGTCAGTTCTGATCTTACCCTTAAAATCCACAAGAGACCAGGCATTTACATTTGTGACTATATGAACTCAGAAGTTGGAAAAAAACGTGTTCACATGGATGAAATGAACTTGAACAATGTCGAGGAAAGACGTCATGAGATGGAAATAATAAAAAGAGATTTCAGACACACCAGACAATATTCCACAACCTTTCATATAGTATCTTACTGGTGGCACATCATATACTACAAGGAAAATGAATCAGGCAATTTTGCTGAATTAATAGTGTTTCACATTTCTAATTAATGAGGGTAGATTTAATCTCATCTGCTGACTCAAATATATTAAGATGCATATAATTTACAAAACCAAGCACTAAATGCTTTAACTTGGCTTTGCTATTGGTGTCTGAAGCAGATTTGTTCTAGTCAGGTACAACATCAGTAAAATTTGACTAAAGTAAAAAAGTATAAAATAAAATAAAAACATTGTGTATACACATTGCTGATCTATGCATGAATCCAATGTACATAATGAAATTGCAGAATTTAGACACATTTATAGTAAAGTATTTTAAAAATAAATTGTGTTCTTATTTGCAATGGATCAGAGGAATGGGGTAAGACAATGTATAGAAGCTGGTGAATATGTTTACCTGTGTGTGTTTGCACATTGTGAACACAATTTACATCAGCAGTGAACAAATGGTGCCACAGACCCTGAGTGTGCCCCCCCCCCCAGTTCCCCGCCTCCGGTTCCCTCACCCCTCCATCGCTGGCAGAGCCGCAGCCCTTGGTGAGGCTCACCCAGGCGGAGCGAGGCTCCCTCCACATCCTTTGTCACACCATTTGGACCCGTGTGTCTGTGGCGCTGTTTCTGCTGGCTCTGCTCACTCCCTGCCCCGCAGATGGACATCTGCTCCGGCCGGCCTCCCAGTGAATGGACGGAACCGCGGCCGGCACCGCCGCGCCAGCCATGCTGGACCTCCTCATTTTGTCTCCTGGAAATCCAACACTTCTGCACAGTCAAACCAAACCGGTTACAATAACCTTGGTGCGCCAAGCATCGTTCAGCTCTTACACACCCCGAAACCAAACACGGCGGCTTCAGCACAACATTAGCTTTGTGTTCTGTGCTTCATGCACCTCAACTATACATGTGAGGGAAGGAAGCTGGAAATGTTTAAAACCTAAAGCAAGAATTACAAAATTCTGGGTAATATAGGTGCATAAAATTTTGACACAGAAAACAATAATCACTTAAACACAGAGCATTATTATTATTATTATTATTATTATTATAGCTAATATAGCTGACAAAATATTACTTCCTAGGTGCGTACAGACACGTTTCCTGAAGATATTTTACAGTTATATATAAAAATTAACTACTTTGTTTTGATCTTAATGTAATATACTTCAGTTACAACATTTTTTAAAATAATGGTCTCTACACTGACCCACATTTTCCTTTAATGTTACTCATGCCTGCTTGGGTGATGCTGTAAAATTAATCTGCACTTTGTGTGAGAACAAGTGTCGAAGCATAAAATTACTATGAATTAGCACTGCTCCTCTGTGCTTGTGTACTGAGAAACGCGCACATGCCCCTGTAACAACTTGGAATTTTTAGTTACAATCTGAAATCATTGTTTGATAATGTCATAAACTGACCAGTTAAATTGACGACACTGTGATTGGGTTCAAAAAAATATACAAGCCATAATTTCCGAGTGTTTTGACCCTTTGATGTGAAAATCGTGAGGGACCAAGTGCAGGCTGATGTTGTCGCACCTTGTTTGCGCTCTGTGTGTGAAGCTAGTGCGTACAACACTAATCCCCATGTCATCTGCCTGCTGATGGTTATCCCTGAAGTCACCAGCCATGTACGGTACAGACAAGGGTCTATTCCTGACCCAATTGGGCACAGAGAAGCCTTTTGTCAGAAATGTATAGTGGAGACTATAAGACAACCACTTAGGCTGACAGATAGTCTGACCCCAGGGAGGGACTGGACATCTGTTGAGCAAAATGAACATGGCTTCCAGGAGCTAGTATGTGACAGCAAAAACAGAAAACTGTGAAAACAAGCATTTTAAATTTTTATATTGTCCATTTTAAATGTTATGGTGTTTAACAATTTTAAAACACCATGGCTAGGTTTTTAAAGTAATAAAATTGCACTTTTTTTGCACACATTCATACTTTGATATGACGAATATCACACATATTTGGCAAACTTAAAAAAAAAAAAATTAATTTAATTAAAAAAAAAATTAAAAGGTCTATTTCTTATCAACACTTTCATTGCTAAGACTCGTAAATTATTTTATATTTACTACATGGAAAACAAAAAATAATCTTACCGTAATTGGATGAAATTGTGACTTTATAGTTTTGAGTACATTTAAACTATAATCACCCCAAAACAAATAAAAAAGTTTATTTTGAAATAAAGACTCGTCAGTTGCTGCCAGTTCAGCAGTTCCGTTTGAGCAGATTCATACAGTTTACTGTAGACATTGCTATGGCAATTCTCGAAAGAGTGTTTGACCAGTATACGGTGAGATATGTCTATGGAAAGTGTTTAAATTAATTAAAACACCGCTGCACCACTACCATGATATAATCTGGCTTTGTGTATTTTAATTCCCATACAAGACAACATATAACTAAAATTTGAAAAATTATTTTGTAATATTGACAATTTAAAAAACCACGTGGTTTACCACGGCGGGAGAAAATCTGGTGAGTTCTATGCCTACACTTACAGCCTTTTGAGTGCGCGTTAGTGTATTAGTTGTATCTTATGTCATACAACATAACAACAACCAAAACAGGCCGTTGTTTTTTAAATAGAAAACTATGAAATACTGGTGATGTGTTTCTGGGTTGTGCATCTGGAGGTCTGTATGGTGTAAGCTAATGCATCCCAATTGAAAAAAGTCTTTGCTTTCTATTGTTCTTGCACAATGATTCACGTTATTTCATGGTACACTGGGCGATCTAATTTCTCCATGATAGTCAGCTAATTGTGCCAGCAGATAATTACACGCAGTTTACGTCTCAGAAGGTTTTATGGATTTAAAAATATATAAAAGTCACACACATACGCAGAAAAGCACGCATATCTTCTCGATAAATTTCCTGGTGCATAGTTTCTTTTCTTTACGCCAGGGAGAATTATTTGAAAGCACGCAATATTAAACACATTTTGTTCGTGTTCAGCGGTCCTGAATAACACGTTTATTTATTGTAACACGCAGACGAGGTCTTAAGATTGATTTCATGATGCCAACATAGGCCATGAATGTGGGGAAAAGACAGCTTTATATGGGGACATCTGTTCTACGTTTTACAGTTAGGCCCGGAACACAAGAACGACCTGTGCGCCACCTTTTGAATTTGGAGCATTTATTACACTTGAGATTTCAAATATTGCTTTAAAACACACCAAAAAGTAATCAGGACTTAAGTAGCCTACACGTATGGTTTCTATAAATTTCATTTTTCAAATCAGTGTTGCATATTTATTTAATTATTGTTAATTCAATGCAACGTAGCTTATATAACATGAATATGATCATGTTTATATTGAAAAACAAAATTTTACTATATAGCGCTATTTTTTTATGTCTCTATTTTTTATAATATATATACAGTTGTGAAATTATACGAATGTCATTGGCTCTTATAATCTTTATACATACTCCTCTGAAATTAAAACCATAATTTCCATATTAAGACAGACTCAGACAGCTCCATTCAGCGAAAGAGCAGCGCGTAATATCCAGCATCTCGACAGTGCCCACAGCGTGCTCACACCTGATCGCTGAATCTAGGTAAACAGTCTCAGTCGTAAGACACGTCTGCAAAACGTTGGAGAAATGTTTTTACGATTTGATTACACCAGTGGACAACGAACGTCTAGGTTGCTCTGAGTTGTAAAAAGGAGTTTTGAATTATACTGCTGCTATTCTCAATAAAATCATCTGGACCTATTTTTTTTATTATATATATATAT
>JABJVR010000106.1:9473031-9496148 GCA_025773905.1 Chitala chitala | reverse complement strand
TTTTTGACACTTAACCATTTAACTTAATGTATGTATATATTCATCTATTGATATATTATTTTACTATATTATTTTCTTAAATTTGTATACATCTATCATGTTTGTAATTCTTACCCTTTCTACCATTTCCTAATGTTTTTTTGTTGAGCTTATAAACAAAAATAAGACATATTAGCGCACCAGGAAAAGGTAGCTAAAGATGCAGGTCTGTTTTAAACATTCCAGCGCTCTGTAACTGAACGGTGGAGGTGACACAGCGCCCCCTCACTGCGACACCTGGGCATTGACCAGAGCATAATAAGCTCCCTGTCTATCCATGAGCTCAGTGTGTGTCCCCTGTTCGACGACTACTCCATTCTGGATGACTGCTATGATGTCAGCGTTCTGGATGGTGGACAGACGGTGGGCAATGACAATACAGGTGCGACCAAGCCGTGCCTCGTCAAGGGCCTGCTGCACAATCTGATCCAGGAACAGAACACTCATTGTGAGAGACATGCTTCAAAATCTGATCTAGAAACAGGAGACTGACTTGTAGTGAGAAACACACCACTCAATCTGATCCAGCAACAGAACATGTAGTGTGAGAGACACACTTATCAAGCTATATTGGGTTACATATATGTAATTTACACTACGTTTATTTCTTGTGACATATTAATATTACATTTATTGCTTTTGCAAACAAATTTTTACAGACCATTCATTTACCATTTAAATCTTTAAGCACTAATTACAGCAACCCCTGAAAACAAGTAAATCAAAAATGTAGATTAAAAAATATTATTTTTAAATTATTTTAAACAATAAAAAATTATAACATTACCACCCCACCTGAAAACTGCAAGCCAATTCTCCCACATGTCATGACAGCACTGAATAATTCTCAGTACTTTTATAAAGTTTGCAACAAAACATGACACAATATTGTATGTTTCCTTACCTCCTGCAGCAAACATTTAATGAAATTTATGTCAAAACAATAATTGCAGACAAAAATTACATTTAAACAAACATAACATACATTGAACTGTTATTTTATAAAAGAGAAAAAGAATTTAATGCAAACAGTAGTCTGGGGAACTTGTTACCTCTTATAGTTCGTACAAAATGCTCACAAGACAGGAAGTCAGCCGAAAACACCGCCAGCATCGAGCTAATTATTTTCCATTTATGTGATATTCAAATTTTTTTCCCTATAAGGATGCCTACGTATTCGTGGGCCAAAAAACTTTATAATGAGAAAATCAGCCATAACTGAAAACCTGCAGTGCTAGAGTGGCATCACTGACCTTTTCGCTCTCTGTGTCCAGGGCAGAGGTGGCTTCATCCAGTAGCAGCACTTTTGGCCGACGCACCAGTGCCCGGGCGATGGCGATCCTCTGCTTTTGCCCTCCAGACAGCTGGGCACCCTTATCTCCTACCCTTGTGTTGTATTTCTGTTAGCAGAATGTATGCCTCACTGTTCGCTGCTTCATTAGATGCTAACTGAATGTCCACGACAAAGCAGAATGTCTACCACGCTGACAGTCAAAATATCAAAGCAAACATACTGCTCTCTCATCCCTTACTCTTCATGGCAACTTTATATCTATCAATTATTAACACAATTAAAATTTATTGGTACATATGCAATATTTTGCAATGCTATGAGCAGTGACAGATTATTCAGTATTAAAGTATTTCACATCTCAAATAAATTACTGGGACTGGCAATGAGTTTTAACAGGAGCATTTGAGATTCAGACATAATGCGGAGTAACCTATGAACATGTTAACTAACCGCTAAACCTTCAAACTACCCCCAGAGTTACAGAAAACACACCTCGGGCAGGGAATCAACAAAGTTATGGATATTGGCACTCTTGGCTGCTTCTTCAACCTCTTTCTGGGTGACCATGCGGCTGTTGTCTCCATACTGGATGTTCTCAGTAATGGTGCAGTCGAAGAGGATAGGCTCTTGGGACACAAGGCCCAGCTGGGAGCGTAACCAGGCAAGGTTCACCGTCTTCACATCATGGCCATCTACACACTGAACAGCAAAATGTGCTTACTCATGTGCAGCAGTAACTCCATGTGTTGTACACGGGAACACTCCAAACTGGTGTTAGATCTATTGTCTTCCTTCCCCAACTTTGGTTTGTTTTTAATGTTCCTATGATGTGGCTAAGGAGAAAGAAGTGTACAGGTGTGTTCACTTCCTTACCACCTGTCCAGAAACTGCATCATAAAAACGCTCCAGCAGCTGAATGGAGGTGCTTTTTCCACAGCCGCTCCCTCCGACCAGCGCGAGAGTCTGGCCTGGCGTCACGGACACGGTTAGGCCCTGCAGAACGTTAACCTCCTTCCTGGTCGGGTAAACAAAATGGACGTCGTGGAAATCAACGTTTCCTTCGAAGCTCACCTGGAGAAAAGACAAGAAAATGCAATGAAAGCCAAACTCTCAAAATATTCCATCCAAAGTTTTTCCCAGCAGTCACTTTTAAAAGGGTATTTCAACACCAGTGTCTAAGGCTATTGTATAACATTGCCAAAATTTCTTTTTGAAAATTTTATGCAAAATTTTGTTTAAAATTTGAGTAAATGCAAATTGCTTATGTCGGAATTGTCATACATTTTCTGGAAGAAATGTATACAACTTAATGGGCTAGGTTATTCTGTATATACACTATTTATACTTCTCTGTCTAAATCTCTGTTGGGATTCATAACAACAGTTTATAGAAATCTCCTGTGACCATTTCTGCACAAGGTCATGACCCCAAAGTTGCCATGATACGGCACCACTAGGGCTAGTTTATTCCACAGAACATGTACAGCTACCATTCACCTGGACACAACTGCATGGAAAATAAGTGATACTCATGAGTTTCGGAGATTGTGTTTGTGCTGCTTTTTATGATTATTAGGGTAGCTCCACAATTGTATATTGAAAACCTGTAAATTTTAAATGAAATGAATAAAAAAATATATACACTATTTATACTTCTCTGCCTAAATCTCTGTTGGGATTCATAACAAGTTTATAGAAATCTCCTGTGACTATTTCTGCATAAGGTCATGACCCCAAAACTGCCATGATACGGCACCACATGCTCACTTTATTCGTTACAGATGGCAGTATTTGGGTCACACAGAAGACAAGCAGGCAGACAAGTGAAAGACTGGCATGCAGAGTGAAGACCATTCTTTCCCAATGCCCACAGTCAAAACCCTTCACCCAGATGCACATTCTCATCTTCCTTTTAATTGCACCTATTGGTCAAGGAAGATGTGAACTCCCACCTAAAGACAAGATCCATTACTCACAGGTTTCTGTCCCCCCTCGCTGTAGATGTCGATCTCTGGCTTTCTCTCCAACAGGGATATTATTCGCTGTGTAGATGCTTTTGCTTTGCCAAAATCTGGCGCAAAACTCGAAGACTGTCCAATGTTCATGGCCGCAAACACAATCACAGAAAACACCCTGAATTACAAAAAAAAAAAAAAAAAATACAAGAAAAAAACTGTATGCAAAATGAACTTAGTGCGTCATATTAATAGCATTGTTCTGGATGTAAATTTGCATTTCAAAGTCCTGATTACAGCAGAATACTTACAGAAACACATTCTCAAACTGTGTGTAGCAGTATGCTATGAGCCAAGCACCGAAACGGAAGATGGCAGCATTGACAAAGTAAGGAATGGCTTGGGCAAGGGCATATGTCAGTCCGTAGATTGGTGCTTTGCATAACGCATTCCTGAAATGGTGGGATTTATTGTGTGTTAGGTCTGTGTCTTACAAGACAAGTGCTTCAAATAAAACTACAAAAATACTCAAATATGCTTCCAGAATTTAAATGCAAGAATGCAATGAGATGAAGGTTTCTGTTAGGCTGCATTTCTTAGCACAAGAACATGTATTATGAATGAAGGAGCACCTTACTTGTATGGGCCCTTCAAACTGTCTGTAAATTTGCGGAAAAACACATCTTCTCGTGTTAATGACACAACTGTCTTGAAATTTTCAACAGTTTCGGTGGAGATCTGTACAAAATAACAGGATTCAGAATTAGATGACTAGAAAACAAAACTTATCCTTTCACATATTTATTTGAAAGCTGCACAGGTGCAATTCTGTTATATTACTCGCTTTCAAATGCACGTAACTATTCAAATTTTGTGACTTTACTGTCCATCTGGTGAATTCATAAATAGGATTATCAGACCATGTACCGAAAACCATTAAAGACAACTGTTCTTAAAACCATACACAAGAATAATATGTATATAAAACATGATCCTTTTTTGGAAAGTAAAACAGTTTAATAGTGACTGATTTAATGACCTGAATATGCCATAAGTTTGCTAACTGTAACTGAAAGTCTATCACTTTTATTTAACAAAACCTAAGATTAATTATGGAAGTGAAGTGAAATACAAAACTACAGAAGTTTCTGTCAACATAGTTTCCCCCCGTATATAGTAGCCGTACCCAGTAGTCGAATTGTAAAAAAAAATCAGGGGGGATGGTGGATGGAACAGGGTGGATGGAACGGGAGAATGACCGTTTTTAGAAAGGGGATGATTTGGACCATTTTTATTTCAGGGGGGATGCCATCCCCCCTCAACTCGAGTACTGGCCATACCTTTCCAGAAAGTTCCAAGGCACTTTGGTCCTTAGAAGTGTACCCGACAGTGGCCCTCATCTGAACGAAGTTGGCTCCCGTCAGAAAGGGCACACATGCGAGGATCAAGAGTGTGAGCTGCCAGCAACTGGTGAAGGCGACAACTATGGCGATGATGAGTGCACACACCGTGTTCACGGCTAGGCCTAGTCTGGAGCCTGCTGCCTGACACGAGGAGGCAGAATGAACGTGAGCCATATGGCGCACACAGACAGGCACAATAACAGGTCCAAATGTGTTTGCAGGAGGTTTATTAAGGGTCCAGAACAGGTACAAAACAGGGTTACAAGGGGGAACAGGGCTAGGATACATGCCAAGCCCACATTCAAGGTACATCTACACACTACACTACAAAACAGCAAAGGGTTAAGAGAAAATCAGGGCTTAAATAAGAACAAAACAGGAAATGGAACACAATCACAAATGACCTTACTACAATGACTCAGCAAAACAGACACAAGGAAGGGCGACACCTAGAGGACATTAGGAGGCATGACAGGCCAGGTTATGACAAGTTACCCCTTTCACTTGTGATGCATCTGTGGCTAGTTTAGTAGTTAAAACTCCCACCGCATTTGCGTTGTCATCAAACCAGGAAATTTCCTGAAAAACGAAATGGTTCAACTTAAAATTCCTGTAGACACTGAAAAAGTGTCAACATTCCATTTCAAAACAATTTTTTTATTTGTTGGCATGAATATGTACCGATTAAATATGAAAAAATAGAAATGATACTTTACCTGCCTCAGTATTGCTTTAAAAGACTGACTTCTCAGCCTCATCGTTAAAAGTTCACCAGATTTTCCAAACATGTAACCCTGAAGTACAAGAGAAATATTCCTAAATTAATGCAAAAAATGTACAACATTCATGCTTTCTTCCACTGACAGGTTTGGTCTTTCAAATTTCAATTACGTTTTTGTGTCATTTCATGTTTTTATATCTACAGACCTGCAAGGAGTAGGTCAGAAATGCAACTGCTCCGATAAGAAGGAAAAGAAGAGAAAACATCAAAGTTTTCTGCCTCTTTATCTCTGGGTCGATCTCAGCAAACACCTACAATGGAGGAAATAAAGCATGACATTCTAACCTAAGAACAGCGTGCACACTGCAGAGCAAAACATTGTGATATGGATAACTTACGCCTATTATTTTGGCGAAGATAATGGCAACACATGGATAAACTGCTCCTCCCACTAAACTGGCGAGACACCCAACCAGTAAGTAAGGCCACTCTGGTTTATTTAAGGCAAGGATCTTTTTGAATGGCACTTCTGGAAGCTTCTCTTCCTACAAAGAAGCAACAATAACACTTATATAAGGTAGATAGAATATTCAAGCCTACATATTTAAAAATCTCTAACACAGGCTGTGCACATGCATTTCGAAGAGCAGCTGCTGAATCACAGAAAAAGGCCCCCCTCCCCCTCAGAAAAAAATCAAATCCTTAACTCATACTCTCTGAAGAAGAGGGTTCTTGTATTTGTGCCTTATCATTAATAAAATGAACATAACATTGAACCATATCCAACAACACTGCCTATTTGCATTAATATGTTGAAAAGGCAGCTATTGTATATAATTAGTACTTATCAAGCAGGTGAATATTAATTTTACAGTCCAAACATGCATATGCATCAAAGAAAGATTTTTTTTCAACATTCACATAAGATATGGAGAAAAAATATCTTTCCGCAAGTCAAATGTGTAAAAACTGGTCAGTAGATATTGTTGGTCACAGCGATTCACTTGCTGGCCTGCTGCTGCTGCACTGAATCCGGCTCAGCAGAGGGAACCTGATCCGGCTGCATCCCTTAGCTCTTTCTCTCTCTGTTTTCTGTAGCCTCTTTGGGGTTAGTGTAAACAATGTCAACTAGTCAATATTAATTTTGATACATATTAAAATATCACAGTATATTAAAAAATGAATATAAAATTAACATCCTATATAAGCTCTCTCTCTCTCTCAATCTGTATGATGAGACCCCTGCAACAGTCACAAAAGTGTTAACGTGTGCCACACACACACACACACACACACACACACACACACACACAATTTTATTTCACTTCCACTCAAACTTACTTCAACATTGTACACCACACTAATAATCTTCCTCACTGACTGTGACACTCTTCTTTTGGTCCGTATAAAACTAACAGTAAAGTAATATTATGACACATCTGCTGTAGCCGCTCCCTTCTGCACACACCTGGTGTAACAAGTATGTTTTCATAGATCACAGAAAAACAAATCCAGGGAGCCTTCAGCAAGGTTATGAGGCGCTGCCACCCCAAAAACTGCTTCCAGCAGATTACGGGTAAGGAAATATAATAAATTTTACTCAGTTTCTACACACTGATATGTTACCCTCACAATACCTTCTGCTCTTTCGCTGCCGATTTTTTCAAGAACTTCCTCTTTTTCTTCTTGGAAGACCTCCGTCGTACGCTGTTGGAAGGGCTGATGGAACTCCTCTGAAGCGTGCCAGGTTGACCCATCTCATAGCTCTGAGGATCTTCAGTTTCCTGTTGCTCTTCAATGTCATCATTATCATCATCGAAATCAAAGGCCTCATCAGAGTCCTCTTCACTTGACTCATTTACCAGCTCCATGTTGCCAGAGCTCTGTAATGAGTGAGAATGTTTAGGAACACTGACATTTTTCTGAATTATAATTACATTTCAGTTATTCTCGGGGAATAAGAGAAGATGTAAACAAAAACTGATTTTACACAGTTATATCTTAGGTTTAATTTTTGTGGTTTTGTGCTAAGGTCACTACAGCTGAAATTTTGGCAAAACAGGATACAAATTATTTAAGTGACTTTCATGATGTTATAAGGCATTAAAATACAGTAAATATTGGCAGGTACCTGCTGCATTACTAGAGAGTAGTAGATGCCCTTCAAAGCCATGAGTTGGCTGTGAGTTCCCAGTTCAGTCACCACGCCATTACTGAAGCCAGCAATCACATCAGCTGTCTTGATTGTTGACAGGCGGTGAGCAATGACTATTGTTGTCCGGCCAGACCTTGCCTTTGTAAAAAACAACACTCAGCACTACTAATTCACTCTCGTGCTGTGCTAATCTGTCATTGCGCATAGATATTCATGTTTTTAACCAATCATATTTCAGGAACTTCTGCAGGCCAAGGCAACCTGATTCATAAGTGAAACTGTATTAGCATTGCAGAGGTCTGGCATCTGGTTGGCCCAGTCCTACCTTATCCAGAGCAGCTTGCACGATGGCTTCGCTCTGAGTGTCCAGAGCTGAGGTGGCTTCGTCCAGCAACAGGATCTTCGGGTTTTTAACCAGAGCTCTCGCAATCGCAATCCTTTGCTTTTGTCCACCACTCAGCTGCGCCCCACGCTCACCCACTAACGTATTCGTCTTCTGCAATAGGCAAAGTCAGCAAAGCTGCTATCATTCTATCAGTAAGTACAGTAACAGTTCATTATGACAAATTCCCTTGTTTGATTATTTTATGTAAGTGGTTGTCTGTGTTATATATTCACTCTTTGAGGGGGAAACTGAGGCAGACCCTCGATGATGACATGCTGTGTTCTTAATTAAACCATTAACGTTATTTAACAATTAACAACTGACCACCAATACATCAACATACCGTGCACTTTCAGTTCTCCATTTTAAAACTCTCTCTGGAACTTTCTTCCACAACATTTATACTGGCTCTAATGCTTATTTCTACTTGGTGGACTGTAACCAATTATTTAAATTAACACATTCTACTACAGGCTGCAGTTACCATTTTAATAGAAAATCAGCAAAGTTTTAATTTGTGGATATTGAAGCATTGTAGAAAAATTACTGTTCTAGAAAACTTCAAAAGTATCATAAGCACATTGTGACAATTCTAGAATGATGAATAAAAGAAGAGGAAACTGACACATACATCAGGGAGCTTGGATATGAAATCATAGGCATTGGCCTCCTTCAGAGCACGCTCGATGTCCTCATCTGTGGCATCCTCACGGCCGTAACGGATGTTTTCTGCAATTGTTGTGCCAAAGAGTACTGGCTCCTGGCTCACGATGCCGATATTTTCTCTAAGCCATTTCACATTGAGCGAGCGGATGTCACGGCCATCCAGAGTGATCTGTAAACAGGCGACCATAGAAGAGTTTGTGAAACAGAAAGGAAGCTAAAAGCAGAGCACAAGAACACTCTTTTTGGTAAAAAATTTGATGCTACGATAGTCGCTTAGCTGACTACCACATACGTGATCCATATTCACACTCGGGACTATATTCCAGTGCTATCCTGGCATGTCTGGAAGGTCCATTAGAAAGATGTTTATTGGACAATCTCTTACGGTGACTTGAGGAGACGTTAGATCTGTGCTGATCTCACCTCTCCGGCTTCTGGGTCGTAAAAGCGCTGAAGAAGCTGTATCGTGGTGCTCTTTCCACAGCCACTGGCTCCAACTAGAGCAATGGTCTTTCCACGAGGGATCACAATATTCACACCTTGAAGAATCTACCAAAAAAAAAAAAATCAGATATTCACTTTATATTTCCTAAGGTAACTCATACAATCCAACTTGAAATATTGTGTGCAACCAATTTCCAATGCGTCAATCCCCTTTCAGATGATTAGAACGTTAGTGGCTGAGTGTAACACACTACATCAGAATGTGGATCTGCATACAAGGAAGCCTGTAGTTTTTTTTATTGCTCAAACTCTAGAGATATTGTTGATTGTAGGGTACTTGACTTTTATTTGCCAAGTTTTTCAGTCTATGCCTTTCCTTTTACTTGCCACTGTATCCCCTCACCCCAAAGGTGAAATTAAACCAACACTATTGAATGCTTTCTTTACATTTACATTTTATTTATGAAAAATAAAGAGAATCTACTAAAAAAAATTTAGAGAATCTACTAACAGTAAGTGTTGTTCTATCATCACGGTGCACCCGATTAAGTCTGGCAATTGTCACACGTCATTCAAGTAAAGCATAAGCAAATGAACCTGAATCATCTAGACAAACCTTCTTCCATTGTTTTCAGTCATAGAAAATAATTATGAAATGACAGTTTGGAAAAAAGAACAACTTACTTTTACATCCTTCCTGGAAGGGTAACTGAAGTGGATGTTCTTGAATTCAATGTCTCCTTTCACAGAATCTGGCTTATAACCTTCGTTTGAACTACTGTCAATTGGACGAGGCTGGAAGACAAATATTTTGAAAACTCCCAAACTGTTTTTTTAATCATGCTGAACTGAATTATGAGCAGGTTTAAAATCTCTACCAAGTCAATTGTTTTGTAGATCTGGTAAGCAGCTCCCCGGGCCTTGGCTACACTCTCCAAGTTTGGCGATCCTTGACCCAGCGAAAAGGATCCAATCATCACAGAAAAGAACACCTAAACAAGACAGGTTTTCATCAACTGTTTGCTTCACTCACACACACACAAACTGAGATTATGAACACAACAACAAAAAGATACTATGTTTCATACATTGTACAGCTGGAAGTCAGACATGTGAGTAATGTTGAGAAATATGAAATACGGCAGGTTCTGCTTACAGTGAGGACCCTTCCAATGGTGTAGTTCTCCGGTTCATCGACTGAAAGCTTTGTCCCGTACCAGAAGGCCAGAGCATATGTTCCAAATATAATGAACTGAGTGAGTCCCATAGACACATTGGTGGTGGTGGCCTTTTTCACTCCAAAATTTTTGGCTTCCTCTAAGCTGACCTCATACCTAAAAAAAGGCATCAATGAGACCATTTTGAAGCCGTGTTTACCTCAGTACTGAACCAAAACCAAAAATGAAATGACAGCTGTTCTGTGACATACCTGACCATTCACTTAATTTTTAGTTCAGTCACACTTTCACAATTTCTATTTAAACACATACAGTATTTAAATAAAATACTGCATATATGCCCTTACTTCAATGGAAACACATGCTAGCTATGTATGCTTCTGTATTTCATCCTTAAGTATGATAGCTGTGGGTGTGTTTTGTTGCCAAGCAAGAAAAATACTTTTGTCTTTTGGCTACTGTCTTGTACATGATCGGTATTAGTGACACAAACAATTTGAGTAAGATATGCACTAAAGATATGGCTTTCAGGAGCTATATGAACTGATCCTATTTTAGATCCATTGATTTAAAATATTCACATATAACATGGTTATTCCAATTCAAAAAATTCTATGGTATTTCATTTGTTAATTTGAACGAAGTTATGAAAAGCTGACACATGGTTCGAGTATCCAGACCTGTAACATACTTTGCCTTTAAAAATGATATATCTTGTGATCTCTTAAAGGTTATTTCCTCGGAAATTTTCTGCTGTAAAACAGTATTTCTGTAATGCATGCCATAATCATATTGTCGAGTATATTAACATTGCATATTGTATTATGTAATAGGCTGTAAAAGCACCTAGTATGGAAAGTTATAGTATGATGTTTAGGGTGTGTGGGGGTGGTAAGGGGGTTGTGCATCAATGTTTTCTGTTTTTAATGTGTTATAAACTGTAAAAAGTCAGGTGGTGTAACATCTAACACATGGAGCATACTTCTCCACAGCTTTCTTTTGTCCATTGAAAGCCACAACTGTCCTGATCGCCACGAGGATCTCCTCAGCTACTGCTCCAGCTTTAGCGTATGCAGAAAGCTCCTTACTCGTCAGGGAGGCGAGAAGCTATAAAAATCACGCATTAATTACTACCCTCTAATTCTTGGGTGAGACCCCAACACACATTCAATTCATCCCGTCATTTGAAATGCATTGCAACAGTTTCATCCTTAATTCGAGAAGGTTGCCCTGTCTCACCTTGGACCAGACTGCAGCAGAACCGGCGAGAAGCGGGCTGACCGACAGGATGACGAGGGTCAGCTTCCACCCGTACACAAACCCAATGACGATGCCAGTGATGAAGGTGCAAAACAATTGGACGAACACGCAGACCTTGTCTCCCAGTCCCTCGTTAATTGTGTTGATGTCACTGTAGAAGGAAAGGAAAGGGAGGGAGAGAGAAAGGGGGGGGTGGGGTGGCAGAAAGAATGAAAGAGCGAGAGAGAGAGAGAGAGAGAGAGAGAGGCTTGTTATAGAAATGCTGTGCAAATACTCCTGCTTTGCTTTGTGGTGTTCAGTAAATTTAGATTGGTTTGAGGCCCTGTCCACTTTTGCACCACTTGTAGGGTATTTTGTTATACAGCACATTAGGTTTACAAAGAATGCCACTTTTGTATTAATGTTTTTTGTCATGCCAGTACAGCCAAGGGTAGATTTATGGTTTTGGTTGCTTCATAGTAAGTTTTGGATGATTATTTCTAGATTGTTTTGTTTCTCTTATTTCATTGTTTTTGTTATCGTCCCCTTTTTTACATTTACGTTTATTCGTTTTGCAGACGCTTTTATCCAAAGCGACTTACAACATTCCACATACATGTTACAATGAGCTAGCGCTGGGTGTCTTGCAGTTTTTAAAATGCTGTTCCTTTGAGGTTAGGCTTTTGTTTTTAATTTAAACAAATTAGGAATTTTAAAATCCTAAAAATATTCTCTGCCCACGTTGCGAAAGCAACCGAAGACCCACGTCTTCGGGGAACACCTCCGCACTCGTACCTCGTCTTCACCGGCTCTGCTTCTTTATCGCTCCAATGTTTAAATGCTCTCTCATCTCTTTTGTTGTTACTAATTTGGCTTTTGGCCTTTTCGTTGATTTACACTCTATCTTGCTACACTGAATCTTGTGCACTTCTGACTATAGGACAGCACTTACTGTTATTTCCCGATACTGTCAACCTCGTTGTAATACGCATGTGTACTCTCACTCATTTGTAAGTCCCTTTGGACAAAAGTGTCTGCTAAATCAATGAATGTAATTGTAAAAATATCGTTTTAAAGTAAAGTATATTCAGTTAAACAGTATATGAACACAAAATTAACCAAAGTGTGGGTATTGTGGTGTAATGCCAACACCTACTGCTAGTACACGTGACACGCATCACTGATGACTGCGGACACCTTATCT
Organism: Chitala chitala; assembly: GCA_025773905.1. Classification (NCBI taxonomy): domain Eukaryota; kingdom Metazoa; phylum Chordata; class Actinopteri; order Osteoglossiformes; family Notopteridae; genus Chitala; species Chitala chitala. The sequence goes on along the minus strand of JABJVR010000106.1, from coordinate 9,483,466 downwards.
TTGTTCCACATCTCTGCTGAGTATGTAGGGGAAAGTTTCTTATGAAAGGTGCTACACTTACTAAAATGACCTGACAGGCTCTTGCACTGACTGCATTAAAGCTGTCAAAGAACACACCTTATCACTATCCCATCCATGCGTGTTGTGCTGTTTTGTACTTACTCTGTTAGCCTAGTAATTAACAAGCCAACCGGGTGTGTGTCAAACCATCCCATTTGCTGGTGCAGAATTGCACGGAAGTATTTCTCGCGGATCCGTTTAGTCTGCTTGGCGGCCACTAGCAAGAACAGCATAACTTGAAAGGTACCAAGAACAAACACTGCCACTCCAATTCCAACAAAGTAAATGGCATTTCTGTGGAAAGAGTGTGTTACACAAGTTTACATTTTCCTTGTCTGTCAGGCACCATCTCCCAGCAGGTCGCAAAGAATAAAAAATGAATAATACCATACACAGTCTTTACAATAGGACTGACTTTTAAAATAGCTTCATTATCATACACACACGTTCAAAAGCACAGCCTGTATATAAAAGCTAACATTAGGATAACTCACTTGGTCATTAGAGCCTGAATGTCTACTCCAGGGACAGTAAAACAACCAGTATAGTTTGTATATGTGTTATTGCCCAAATCTAGAAATGTAAACAAAAATAAATAAATAAATATATACACAATTGCAGAACCCCAGTCCCGCACATGAACAAACACCAGGTCCTCATCGCTGAAACAGACATGCCTTTGAGAATTTTAAGAACCCAATACAAAACCTATGTACCAAAAATTCACATAGCTATTTAGCAAACAAACCAAAAATGATTTATACTCAGATCAGTATGTGTAGTTTTTACTCTACAATTTTGCAATGACTGTGATATTGTGGGTTAAAATGTGGATTCAGCTTTTTGTGATATGATTTGTTACAATAACTGACAAAAGTACCAATGTGAAATTTGTACTGTATATTGATGAAAATATATTTTCATTGCGTGACCCCAGGTGGGCCTCACCTGTAAAGTTCAGTTGCTGACCACTTAACACAAAGTTGTCCGTCATATCTCCAAAGACAATACACATGAGTGGCAGAGCGACCCCATTGGCTGCTGCACAGAGCAACCCTATAATCATCAGGATGATATCCAGGGCGTTGGCATAGCGATACTATGGTAAGGAAACACAGACACTGACTTACAATGGTTTTAGTGCCTCAGAACATACTATACATACACACTGTACAGCATACTAAAGTATACCATGCACAGTACAAATCTGCAACAGGGCTTGTAATTTCATTACCAATTGGAAAAATCCAACTGACTTTACAGGCTCTTTTGGTTCTTTCTTTTTCTTTCTGAATGAGGGAAAAACAGAATTAAATATGTAAAATTTAAAACTACTCTACAAATTGCATGTTTTAGGAATTCCACAACTGTGTGTTCAACACACACAGACCAAAAATATAAGTTTTTACACATGTCCTTTGAAAGGGTTACATTCAGGTTTTTATATTTTTATTAGGTGATAAAAATAAAACCGCAGTAATTTAAGTGGGAGGCGCACTACAATACACAATCATTTCAGTTGTCCCAAAGAAAACACAAACTGTCTCATAGAGGTCGTGAGATACACAAGTAAATTTTACTCTAAAATATAATCTGTGTATGCAGATTAAACGGTACCTCTGGCAGCCCCCATACCCTGTCACTGCAACTGCATTATATTTAAAGACAACCCACTCATTCTAGTGCTCTCCAAACTATCATATACTGAATTCAACTGAAATAGTCTTAATATGGTCATAATAATGTGATTTTATGTTATTACACAAGTACAAGATGTCAGGTTTAAACCATCATTACCAAAACTGTTAAGTGATATACTTCAGTACATTTTTCTGTAATTTCTACTTTTTAATGGATAAAAAGGGGTCAAACAGGTATTAACTGAAAGAAGTTTTGTTCAAACCATTGTAGTTTGTCATGGGAGTTTTACCAAAGCAGTTTAAAGAACGGATGTCATCGTAATTCTGTTACCTGAATAGGCCTTTTGCTTTCTTATTTGGTTCAACAGTTGTCGTCTCAGGTGCAGCGTCTTCTTTTGCCTCCTCTTTTGATTTCTCATCCTCCTCAAAGGCCTTGTTGGTGTACCCACTCTGAGACACCTCTTAAAATTTCAGTTCAGAAGAGACAGAGAGTCACAATGCAATAGCAACGACGTAAATACACTGTCACAAGTGCAATGTGTGTAAACGTGGATAATGCATTTCAAACCTACCCTGTCCAGGTGTTTGTGGTGTGTAAGAGCCTTCTCCCATAGTGAGTTAGAAATATGGTTATTTTTGTAATAAATAAGCCGCCTGAAATGAGTTTTCAGTAATTAAGATATATTCACAATTAATTACCAGAGCAATACTAATTACATAATTAAAAATGCATATAATACAATATGATAAAATACAACTATTCCTATAAAATGTTTGATACAAGTGAGCACTAAGCTTCATTAATTAAAACCTTAAGATACTCAAAAACTGAGAAGTAAAGAATGCTTTTCATTAGTATCTAAAAAGTCAGCTCACTTTGTTAGACATGAGAGCTGCCTTTTCCTGTTTAGATCAATAATTGTGGTGGCTGCTATATCCCCCCCCACCTTAGTAATTTTGACAGGGGGCAATATTTATATATTACAGGCAGAAGACCCAGGGGCAGACCAAGGACTAAACAGAGAGATTATAATCGCTCCTTTGGTCTGGGAGTGCTGGACTATTCTCAAAGAGGACCCCTGGAGGAGGTGGCCAGGGAGGAGGAGGTCTGGGCATCTCTGCTTAGCTTGCTGCCCCCACAACCCAGACTAGGTAATATATTTAATCACATTTTGATATAATGATAACATAACAAAAATAGTCATTAGTGTAATAGTCAGGAGTAGCCTGCTGAGCCAAAGACATAAGTCTTTCATCCTGGGAGCTAATCAAACTCTTGTCCCAACTCCTGAGGGTGACATCACCTCAATGCAGTGATCGGTACACTACCCCTCCTCGTTGCCCTCACTTCAACCTATCTCAGTTGAAGCAATTTCATCCCACTCTGACAGTAACGTAACAGACCAAGAAGGCTGGTGGGTTTCAAACTTGGGTTGTTGCTGCCTGTGCAGCACAACAGACAGGAGGATTAGCCTGCTGAGCCAAACACTTAAGTCTCTAGCTCTGGGAGCTAATTGAACTAATTGGTTTTGAGGTGGTGTGCATGTCCCCACTTCAGTCCATAACATTAGAAATGGGCTCACTTCTATAGATGTTACTACTTTGTAACTGTGCTCACTCAGCAAAATATTTGCCCTCCCCCGCCAGCTTCATATTGCTGCTTCCGCACCTGAATAGGTAGCAATTCCTAAATTTTAAAAAACACATTCATTCAATTTAGGAAATGAAACAATGAAAAGAAAATGCCTAAATAAATATTTAAGGCTTTTCTTACCTTAGACATTAACGAGACAACCTGTCAAAACAAAAAAGACGAAGGTTACACAAAACCGGTTTCACATTTAACCCGAGTCATATGTCCAAGTAGCAGTGCAGTGTTAAATAAAACATGATTCCACCCGACAACACAAAAACCCACACGAATGGCACACCTGTCAGAACACGAAACCTTACTATTATTCCTTTAGTTACTGCCAGAGGCAGTAACCTGCAGTGTTGGGGGAAAAACCTTGAGTCCTAAGCAGCTAAGTGTCCACAGGGTGTGTAAACTATCATTGCAATCTACTGGAAGAGGGCAATTAAAACGTTTTATCATACACTTTAAAAACATTCTGCTATTTAACAACCAAATACCAATATCATTATCTTATTTTGAAAGACAGCATATTCAGATTAACAGTGCCAATTTTACATGAGTCACGTAGCTCGGAAGAACAAACAGTAAATAGCAACATTTCTCAATAAATTACATTTTCAGAAGGAACTGCCGACAAATGTGTGTGGAGTTGACTTTGGTAAGTTTTTTTTATCCTCATCATGCAAATCAAGTCAATTGATTATGATCATATTAGCAATATTTTCACCATTTGACCAGTTTAAATGAGGCCTCACATTTGTGTTTAGTTGTTTTATGGGTGCACTCAGGGTAGAGTGGAAAGGCTACCAGCACATGTTGTCAGTTTAAATATTTTTTGTTACAGTATTTGTGTTCAAGTAAAGCAGTACGCATTTCCCAACAATGTTTGCAACTTATTAACACCTAGGTGTTCAGCACTGCATCTGACATTTAGAGGACCCTCACTCTATAGTACCTGCAACTCCCTGCTCAGTATGTTTTTGCATCATTACATAAGCAAACAACATAGGTACAGCAGGAAGTTGGATTGGAACTTAGGATGCTCAGCCTCACATCACCTGAAGTGTATCCAGCCAGCTCTCCTGACCTGACTTGTTGTTGTTTTTTTACACATCCTACTTCCCGAACCTTCAGTAGCAAGCAACAGCTGCTGGAACACTAGAATGGACTGAAAGATTAGAAATGTGTAGGTCCACCTTCCCTGTTTTGTTTTCTCCCATGTTATTTGCATGAGTTTTTAAACCGACACTGAACGGGCTCTGTTCAGCTGACTGTCAACTGACTCAGAAAGACACATCTTTAGTAACCACTTGGCACGCTACACATAAACTGCATATGAAATTACCTGGTTTAACTACATTTGGCTGAACTACTTGCATTTCAACAGCATCACTAAACCTCCACTTCTGCTACTGTAGGTTAGAATAAACCCAGAGAGGGGCACCAAGGCTGGACAGGGCAAAGTATTGTCCAAGAACACTAGAAAGTCCTCCATAAGACAGCAACAACAGTGACTCTTCATGTTTCCAGCCTTATGAAAACACAGACTTTGAGTGGTACTTTATAGCAGTCATTTAGCCCACTATCTGATGTGAATGAAAACATCCCATATTACTGATAGTAAGGTTCTATTCTTCAGTTTGTGTTTCAAACCCGAGTGTCTTTAGATCATTTTAAAAAAATCATTATCATATTTAAAAAATAACTTGTTTTTTTTTTTACACTGATATGTTAACCCTTCCAGCGTTTCGTGTATGTATGTGTCACAATGTGGGCTCAAATTCACGCTCCCAAGACTAAAAGTAATGAACAGCTGGACTATCCAAGATGGTTGGTTTGTTTCAAATTTCAAATCACTGAAATGTAAACGGTCTGATAGCATTTAACAGTATTATAATATTTGCATATGCAAATATTTTCAAAGATGCGGTCAAGACTAAAAGTAAAAAATAAAAATAAAATAAAAAAACTTCTGGACTAAAGATGGTTGGCTTGTTTCAAATTTAAATTAAAAAATGGAAATTGACTGCTATCCTTTAACAGTATTACAATGTGAATAAATCGTTAACTACAGTTATGTGCTGTAACTTACAGAAACAGCAAATATCAACATGTGTAAGATGCTGTTAATTTTACAGTAAGTCGGTAGCGATCCTGCTGTCACTCTTCACTGTTTTTTAAAGGACACTTTTTTACAGTGTAGGATGGCGGGGTGAGCTTATTCCACGAAGTTTAGGACTAGGCTGACACGGGACAGTCCCAATTTTAGGCCATGCGTCCCGGTGTGCTGACAAGGACAAGACAATATGTTCTACCATTAACCAGTGGCGACTGAACAGTAAACAGAAAGACGAAAAGCTGGTTGGACGAAAAGTCTTATTGATGGTGTATACATGACAATGTAGAATAAAATATATTAGTTCCAAATAATAATATAATATTTACTGTGCACATCTTTTCCCAATCTCGGCCCCATTCTGGACTTCTACAGAATGACAAATCAATATGCATCAGCCTAAACTGACTTTTGACCATTGGTTCTTTTTTACAAATATATTTACACAATACGCGTTACGTGTAATTTCAAATTTATTATCGTCTGTTTAATAATGCTTGGTACACATAAAGAACATGTAAAATGGAATAAAATACATACAAATAAAAAACTGTAATTTTAAATAAAACACAAATATTAACTATCGGCGCGTCAACTGTCAAAATAAAATGCAAAGTCAATTTTATTACGAAATAAAAACGGTACGAAAACACCATGAATGACATCGCAGCCATTTATAAATTATCTGCGATTCTGACTTTAAATAAAGATACATGAAACAATAACAAAAAAAAAAGCAACGTAAAATGGACTTACTCTAAATATCCTTCAGAATGCGTGAATGTAGTAAACTGAATTCAAATTCTCTGACATAAACGCTTTCGAAAAGATTAAAGCTAAGCGACTTCGACTTGTATACTTGTATTTATAACACCGATTACCTGACGTAACATTTCCAGCTGTCACGTGTCCATGCTACGCCCTAACCTACCGGTTTTCCTTTTATCTGTAGGCTAAGATAGCAGACACCTGATCTGTGTTCAAACAAGTACTTAAACTATTTTGAAAAGCGTCTGAACTTTGACGACCTTGTTCAAGTGGGAAGAATTTTGCAGTCCTGCAGATGTTTTCTCCGTCTAAATAAACGCCCTGAATAATAATTTAAAAAAAAATTAGACGTGGTTTGCAATCAGTGTCAAAAATTTGTATAATAACCTGTTTTCAGTAGACTCTTTGTTAATAAATATGTATATCAAATTTATGTATAAGATATGGATATGTTAGGGGAGAAAGCAGCTGAGGTAGCATTGCTAAGTTTGCATGTTCTCCTCCTGCTGTAAACATGCAAATTTGCTCCTGTAGAGCCATTGTAGGCTAACTGGCTTTTCCAAATTGCATATAATGTACAATTTTGCCCTAAACTGGCTGGAATAGGCTCCATGACTCCACATAGGACAAGTGGAATGGTTAGTCAGTCATTTTCTATACCACTGTATCCTGTTAAGGGTCACCCAGAACACATAGGGTACAAGGCAGGGAACACCAACCCACACTACAAGCAAGTTGGACACAGCAATTAAGCTAACCCACATGGGAGGAAACCAGAGAACACGTGCCAAATTTCACACACACACACAGACCCAAGGCGGGAATCGAACCCCAGGCCTGGAGGTGCAAGGCAATAGTGCTAACCACCACGCCACCACACACACATATACTTCTGTTTTGCCAAACCTTTGTAACCTGTAAGTAATTCACCAATGTGCGTTACATTCTTTTTCATTTCATAATGTAACAAGTTAAGCATAATTTAAAGCCATGTGTTGATTCACCAATCTTCTCAGTAGATTGGCAGGTACTCTTGAGCAGTCATATGATGTCACACTTGCATCCATGGCACTAATACAGAATTCAGCCCAGTTGGTGTGCACCGAGGACAAGAGCCAAACATCCAGTTCTGCTCAGTGTGTGTTTTAATAAAATACCTTGGTCAGCTATGTGACAACCAAGGACCTGTACTTGGCTCTTGAAATTAACAAAAATACAAAGTTAAAAACATGCTAATCCTGAACTGTATCTAGGGTATAGGCCTGTGCAGCAAGTGTGCTTGTGAACTCTTTTGAACTTTGTGACAATTTACCTGTAATCTTAAGAGGAAAAAAAAGATCTTGCATGACATACTTTCTGTGATGTTACTGTGGATTAAAATAAGATAACAAGCATTTTACATTCTCAATAGATTTCACTGAGAGCTTCCAAACTGGTTTTTCCTGTTTGGTTGGGGTTGTGGCAGTAAGGCAAAGAGCACAAATTCCAATAATTCCAACACCAGTTTTTTTTAAGACCATGTGGTTATACAGTAATGCATTTACAAACATACAAACATTTTCACCAGCTAAGCTTCCTAATGACTTATAAGCAATTTTATATTGAAGCACACAATTCTGTTAGCCCAAACTCTAATATCACTATTTCAGTGCCACACTTTAACTGCACTGTACTGTACCATGCCTGGTTGTTTTCATCAACACTTTCTCGTGACCTGTACCAAATTGGACTGTGCCTTGTCAGACAGAGGATAAACCTACTCAGGAACAAGATGAAAGTGTGCCCAACTTCACCACCATGTCCATCTGACTATGTCACAGTAAAGTACTTGGCTATATTGTCTCTGTTTCTTGTTTGTTGAATTGCAGTTGCCATCTCAAATTTTTGATTAAAGTCCATATAGTGTTTAAATTAGTTTTAAATTCAAGATTTAAAAGTTTGATATTGGGCAGTATGATGTAAAATTAAGCGCTTTGAGGTAACTTGTGAAAGGTACTATATAAAAATTTATTGAACTGAATTGAATTGTGATGGCACTGTTTTATTAGGAAATTAACCTGGGACACACATCATCCTGTAGACATGCACCTTCCCACAAGCTACTGTATTTGCTGCATTGAATGCATCGCAACACACGCACGCACGTGCTGCGATGCATTGAATGCATCGCAACACACGCACGCACGTGCACACACACACACACACACACGCACACACACACAGTCCATCCATCTATTCATCCATCCGTCCTAGATAGCCTGGTGCAAAGAGAGAGGGAGATGTTGGTGACAGTGCTGTTCATTTCATGTAGCTGCTGATGTAATGTTATATTTGCATTGTATTAAATTTGTAAATGTCTTTGAAGTTTGTTTAACACATAACGTTGAAAATGTTAAGCAGTTCAGGCACTTTTAGCTGTTCAGTCAAAAGACAAAATACAAAAAGATAAAAAAGTTTAAGCTGGGTTGAGTTGACGCCACAAAAATGTGTGTGACCTCTGCTGGCGCTTCCATCCAGTTTTTCACCTCTGCAACAGCTTGTTCTCCCACCTTTGACCTGTCACTTGGCTCAGCTGCCTTTGTCAGCTCTGCCTCTATGTAAAGGTGCTGCAACTGCAGTCTATGGCTGTATGAGCAGTTTATGCCCACACAGGGCTTTTGGGACCCAGTGGAGTGTCCAGTGCTAGATGGTCAAATGAAAAACTTGGAGCTTTTGACTCCATCTGCGTTGCCCCGAAGTCATTGTTGCTCACATCAATGTTTACAGTGAAAGAGAGGGTAGGGTAAGGATATACTAACATTGTATGGAGCTGTGGTGAGAGTCTCCTGGAAATGCAGCCTTTTGCTAGAAACTCGTATTGAACTCTGACTTCCTGGCAGCTGTCAGATGGTGCATGAGAACAGAAATATGAGTGAATCCTCTTGCAAAAGGCTAATAGTGTAACGACAACCCCAGGAGCCATAACAGTTTATACTGGGATTATACTGGGACTGTGGCACCACCAATACTTTCTCTGGGTTTCAACTTTGTGGAGGCTGCCCAAGGTACTGCAGAACCTGAGGACGTGAACCACCAGATCGTCCTAGCAGACAATGGAGTGGCTGCTTGGGACACCCGCTAGCACCTCCTCTATAAGATTCTTGAAGATGAATAGAGCATTAAAGAGGCCAAAATGTATCTGTTCACCCAAACCAGGGTGAAGCCTTGTTTCTGCACTCAAGAGACAGCACTACCAACTAATAACAACTGCACAGGTCAAGCATGTTGAACCACCACAAACAGGGTGTCACCTATCCAGGTGAGGGTGTAAGAATCTGGTTTGGTGACTCCAATAAAGCAGGTAATGACAATTTATGTGATTCAGTTCAGTCGGTAAGATGCAATTGGTGCTGAATCATTTAACATATCATAATGTTTCTTTGTTTAAAACTTTTCAATATCCTAATAATGTTATTTATTTACCATATTAGAATTTAGAAACCCCAGATTTTGAATATGGTCTCAGACTTCTTTTCCCCACTGAACATTTCCTTGAGCCATGTTCACTCCTTCAGAGCACATGTTAAGACAAAACTGGGTGGGTTCTATCTACTCAGTTTGTACCTTTATCAAGCCTTGTGGGTTACTTTCCAACTGGAGTGAATGTTGTTATGCAAAATGGGGACATATCAAATACTAAGAAATAGAGAATTTCAAATTATATTTTTTTTTCCAAAATTCAACTTTGCACTAAATGTGCTTTGCTAATAACATGACATTTCTAAGGAGGAACTTTCAAATTAGGAAAAAATGCAAAATACAAACATTTTACTAGAGATCTCAAACTTTTGAACCCCACTTTATATGAGGCAGTCATATGAGGGGATTTACATGAAATATTGTTGCTCATTGAGAAAAATGTGAGTAAAATGGTGATGAAACACCATCACAATGGCCTTAACAGAATAAACTTTCACAGAGGAGTACATTTCGATGCACCGAACTGACTCAATACACTCTAGTACAAAATGGTGTAAACTTTGTTGACCTTTAGTCATCCTAGGAATCAAGAAACGCTCAAAGCTAAATTTACGTAAACAGGTGAGGGTTCATGTCACAGGAATCTGAATACAGGTGTTCCTTTGAACCTGACCGTAAAATTTGTACATCTAGATTAAAGTGTAAACAGCAGTTTAACTACACCAAGGCGTGCATACACACACACACACACACACA
>JABJVR010000106.1:9444093-9472931 GCA_025773905.1 Chitala chitala | reverse complement strand
ATTTGTACATCTAGATTAAAGTGTAAACAGCAGTTTAACTACACCAAGGCGTGCATACACACACACACACACACACATACAATCCACTGATGAATGAGTGTGAAATGCCAGTGATGTTATCTAGACACTACAATAAGAAAAAAGACAGCTGAGTACATCATGTACATAATTTTTTTAAATGACAAGCATGCAAGTATTCTTTATGACATTGTCACAAGTTAACTTTAAAAATGTTTTTTGTGTATTGACAAAAACATAGTTTTGAAGAATATAGAGGGTCATTTGGTCATGTCACTTTTACTGACATGATTACATTTTGTGTGCATATTTTCAAATAAAATGTTTTAATATACCACAGTAATTCTCTCTCTCTCTTTCTCTCTCTCTCTCTCTCTGTCCTTGTTTCTCTCTCCCTCTGTCTCTTGCTGTCTCTCTCTCTCTCTCTCTCTTTTACACACGCACACACACACACACACACACACACACACACACACACACACAAACACACATATGCACACCTACAAAGCCACAGATGTAATCTCAAAGTAAAAGTGAAATTGATATGGTAATGTTATACATTAACACATAATTCTTAACAAAGTAATATGTTACTTTATGGTTTGGTCAAAAATGGACTTAAAATGGAATTAACAGCATTATATAATATTTGCCAATACAAACTGTATGGGACTTCTGCAGTTTATCAAAATTCACCATCAAGATGTTAAGTTCATGGCCTTTATTATAGTTGTTGAATATTAATGTTAAGTTAAAGTGTCAACTGTTCACTTTCCAGCAGTATTAAATTACAGTTAGTTTGTGGTCGCATTACTGTGTTGTCATGCATGTACAGTTCTACAGTTTATACATGGTCATGATTTAAACAATTTTTTGTTTGTTTAATTTGGGAATGAGGACATCAGCACAGAAATCCTGTGTAAGTCAGCAGCTATCTCCATAATATACTTTTTTTATATTGCGTTTTTAAGATTTTTAACATTTTTTAATTATTTTAATTAATGGGTGAGGCTCATGTTACACAGGAATTTCAATACAGGTCTTCCTTTGAACCCATCTGTAAAATTTGTACATCTAGAGTAAAGAGTAGACAGCAGTTTAATGATACCAAAAAGATCCCCCCCCCCACACACACACACACACACACACACACACACACAAAACCTACAAAGCTATTGAGTTGAATTTATCAACATTCAGCATCATAATGGTGGACTCGTTAACTTCTTTATAATTGCTGAGTATTAATGTGAGGTTAAAGCGTCAAATGACACAATTTATAATAATATTTATTATAATAATAATAATAATAATTATTATTATTATTATTATTCAATAATTCAATTTTTATACAGTTTGCTTACTACTTGCTTGTTTTGTGTTTTTTTATAAATAAATAAAAATCTTTGAATGCAGACACACCTCGATGGCTCAATCACGCAATCAGTCACGAGGAAGAGGACACGTTTGTTAGGTACAGCGATAATGGAGGGGTCACACTTTTTCTCACGCTTTCTGACAGCCTTATTTCCCAAGCTCAGCCCCAGCCCGCACAATCCTCAACACCTGGCAGGCTCCCTGCCTACGATGTTGTCACCTGAATGGCTCCTGTCTTTCATCCATTCATCCAGCATTGCTCCCCTGTGCAGTATTGCCTGTCATTAGCAAGTCTTACTGCTCTGCTGCAGCTCTTTCATGTTCTGGGTTTTGAATTTGTGTTTCATTATTGACTCATTAATTGCTGTTTTATGTGTCTTTGGCTTGTTGAAGAGCCTGTTCTTCCACTATGACCACAAATTTGGATGGTGGGTTTTTGTTGTGTTTGACTTTCTGGCTCTGACCCTGGTGTTTATATGTCTGACCAAGGTTCCTGTATACTGGATTTTAACTGTTTTATTAAAACAAACAGCTGCACATGAATCCTCTCTCTCCATGGTAGTGGTACAGCTGGTCTATGTCATCTACTGCAAGGTGTGCACTACCTCTGAAGGATGACTCTCCATTCCCACACACAGCTTCTTCTGAAGTGTCTTCATTATCTGCATTATCTAGTGTGTGTTGTGGAAGTCCTGAGGTCCTGAGAGAACTTGCTGTAAGACAGCCCAAGCAAAGAGATGCAGCATTATGAAGTAGAGACATCTGCTGGCTGACAGCAGGTATGGTGAACCTGTGGAATGAAAGGCAGCAGCTATGGTGAACCTGTGGATTGATATCTAGCCAATGCTGCCGTGAGTTCCTCCCTCCCACTCTCTTATCAAGCTTCCAGTACTGTCCCAGAACATCACGGTGACATCAAATCTCATCTGCAAATCTCACAGATCTTCCCCGCATTTGAAATTAGATTAGATTAGATTGAACTTTATTGATCCCACAGCGGGGAAATTCTCTTGTTACACAGCAGCTCACAGGGAGGTGGGATTAAGGTGCAAGAAAACAAGGTGCAAGAGATTTCGAGGTAGATTAAATTACATAAAAAATAAAATTAAACATAAAATTAATAAGAATAGGTAAAATAAAGAATTAAATAAATATAAACATAAACCACAGTGTAAAAATGTAGTGATTAGCATGATTATACTAAACTGTTGAGTTGTACAGTCTAACAATTCCAATTCCAATACGTTGCATGGCTGCTAATATGAAACAGGATAAGGCACATTCATCCTGACATGGCCGTACACTTGGTGTTTCCAGGAAGTCTCCTGTCCAAGTACTAATCAGGCCCACTATTTAAGTAATACAATTTCAAACCTTTTAGTCTTATGCCAACTGTTTTATGACATGGTCTCAGACTGCTCATACTAAATCACTGTTCTTCATATTATAATTGCTTTGTGATACTTCAGTTTTGATTTATTGTAAAAAGGTGCTGTAAAGAGTAGTCATTATACAGTATATGTAATGCTACATCTTCTTCTTCTTTCGGTTGCTCCCTTTAGGGGTCGCCACAGCAGATCATCCTTCTCCATGCCAACCTGTTCTCTGCAGCTTCCTCTGTCACTCCAGTCTCTCTCATGTCCTCCCTCACTACGTCCATAAACCTCCTCTTTGGCCTTCCTTTTCTCCGCCTGTCTGGCAGCTCCATCCTCAACATTCTTTTCCCTATAAACTCTGTATTTCTCCTCTGCACGTGTCCAAACCATCTAAGTCTCGCTTCTTTCACTCTGTCTCCAAACCGTCCTACCTGTGCTATCCCCCTAATGTGCTCATTTTTGATCCTGTCCAATCTCGACACTCCCAGTGAAAACATCAGCATCTTCAACTCTGTTACCTCCAACTCTGCCTCCTGTCTCTCTGTCAGTGCCACTGTCTCCAGCCCATACTACATAGCTGGTCTCACTACTGTCTTGTAAATGTTCCCTTTCGCTCTTGCAACTATCCTTCTATCAGAGATCACTCCTGACACCCTTCTGCACCCACTCCATCCTGCCTGTACTCTGTTCTTCAGTTCTCTACTACACTCCCCATTAGTTTGAACGGTTGACCCTAAGCATTTAAACTCATTCTCCTTCGATACCTCTGTTCCTTGCAACTGTACCATTCCATCACCCTTTCTGTCTTGCTCCTACTGACTAACATTCCCCTTCTCTCCAGTGCATACCTCCACCTCTCCAGGTTCATACCTTGTTAAAATTACGCAAATTTTACTTTTTTGTCACTACTTTGATACCTGTGTAAAAGTCATTTCATTATCTAAACAGCAAAACTATATAAATGATATAACATTGTACAGATTATCTTTGTTAATGTGATGTTATTTCACAGTGTAACAATTGAGGTAGGCTGAGGTGAGGTCCAAATTCAAAGAGGGAGATTTTAATAGGAAACAGGGGAAAAACAAGGTACAATAAGGTTCAACAGGGGTCAAAACAGGGTAAGGCACAAACAGGGGGTTCTGGCTTCAACACTTAGAGATTTCACATTCAACAACTGGCACAGGACTAAGGACAAGAGAGAGTATATAGAGGAGTGACACAGGTGATTATGATAATTGAGTTAGCCCAGAAAACCTCTAGTGCCAAGGAATATGAGGTGAAAAGAAGAAAAAGCTGCACCTAGTGGCCAAGGCAGGTCACTACAGGTGCAGGATGTGACACACAGTATGTTTTTGTTGTTTTCTATGAGTATCGTTATACAAAATATACTTGTAATTTAAAACCACACATTCAGGGAATGGTCTCTGTACTGTCCATCCAGAAAACAGAGCCTTCCAGTTCTAGGTGAAGTTCCTTACACAAAAACTTATCCATCTGAACAGCAAAAACTGCTGTAGTCAGCTATAGGTGTGGACTAGTTAACTGAAAGGAACTCTAGCCTTTTCAATCCAAATGTACAATGCATTTTTCCTTCATGGCTCCATATCAGAAAATAACTGCTCCATATGCATTTTCACTTCCATCTGAAAAATTATCTATGTGTAATACTGTAGAGTGGCATTCAGAGCACTTCTGACACACAGCACAGCACTTCTTGTGGGAAATTTAGAGTTTTAAAAGCATGACAAAGACTTACTGATATTGCTTCATATTTTTTAAAAGTTATGGTATGTCTTTAATCTTACTTCCATTTCTTGTTAACAATCACTTAACTCACTGCTCCCAATTAAACATTTTTTGTCAACAGCACCTGTTTCTGCTGTTCATTAATTATTACAATTTGAATACAATGAATGATTACTGGATTGAATTAAACACCGCATTAAATTATTCAGGCATATTCTGCTCAGATTCTGTTTCCTTCTCTCACTTTGATGAAGACAACTATGTGCAAACAGATGAAAATGATCAGGAAGAAAGAAGAAAAACAAAGATGTACATATAATTTATATTTAATTAAGATATTGGTCAAATTAAAATTAAGGAATTGGTTGGAAGAAAAATCTGCACCTACTGCGGCCCTCCAGGACCGTGCTTTAACTCCCCTGGTCTACGCTGCACATGCCACAGGACAAACAGAGAACACACATCATTATAACTTACGTTACGATGCTGGGATCCTGGTAATCCTGGCAATGTGAAAAACTGCAAGTTGTATTTTCCAAAAAATACAAAAAAGTTAATGGTAGGTATAGCTGAACATTGTCAGCATAAAAGTGAAAGCAGACATCATACTTGTTGGTAATGGAGCTCAGGGGAAGCATGTACAAGGAAAAAAGCTGGGTAAAGTATTGCGCCCTGAGGTACTCCCCAGGGCTGGGGAGCACAAGAGGACGAGGCATTTCCCAACCACAAGAAACTTCTATTTGTAAGATAAGAGGTGAACCAATCTAGCATGGTGCCTTGAAGTCTTACTGATCTATTTTGGTGAGAAATAAGGAACTCATGGTCCAAAGTGTCAAACACCGCAGTGAGATCTAAAAGAATTAGCACAACAGGATTTCTGTTGTCTAGTGCCATCATGATGTCATTATAAACCATGTTATAATAAGGTTCATAATGACATCAGTACTGTGTCGGGTTCTAAAACCAGACTGAAATTTGTCGTAGATAGAGTTGTCACCTAAGAACTGCTGTGGCTAATTAAAAACAATCTTCTGTAGGACTTTAGAGAGAAACGGTAAATGTGAAAAAGGTCTAAAGTTGGATAGGACAGAAGGGTCAAGGTAAGGTTTCTTCAGGACAGGGGTAACCACTGCAAGTTTAACAGTGTCCAGTACATGCCCTAACCTGAGACAGCCATTAAAAAAGGCCAAAAGACATGAGCCCACTGTACTGAAAACCTCTTTTAATGACTGGCTGGAAAAAAAAAAAAACATCTAAAGCAGAGGTCTCCAACCACTGAGCCATGGACTGGTAATGGGCCATGGATCATTTAGTAACAAGCCGCACAGAAAGAATAAAAAATCTTTTAGTTTTTAAATTTCCATTTTATTAACTATTGGAGTCTGCGGGGTGTTAAATTTTGAAAAATTATCAGATCATCTCCCCATCACTTGTCTCTGTCACAATTTTGATGCCTGATAAATTAAGACCACAAGCTAGCCATAGCAAAAAATGAATAAAAAACAAATGCCTCTGAAGAGCTTCTTTGACAAAGTGAAAAGACCCAATGATGAAACAGAAAATACTCTAAGATTGGCAACAAAAAAAGCTGTATTTAAAAGAAAATACCAAGAGTCTTATTGAAATTACAGGTTTATCACGACAGGAGGTTTGCATGCTCCAAGCCCACTATGCATAATATGTGGCAATTGGCTATCCAACGAGGCCATGAAG
This sequence comes from Chitala chitala, assembly GCA_025773905.1. Classification (NCBI taxonomy): domain Eukaryota; kingdom Metazoa; phylum Chordata; class Actinopteri; order Osteoglossiformes; family Notopteridae; genus Chitala; species Chitala chitala. The sequence continues at coordinate 9,466,698 of JABJVR010000106.1, read as the reverse complement.
CCTTCAAAATTGCTTTGCCACATAGAGACTAAGCACCCTACATTAAAACACAAGCCTTTGGATTTTTTTTTAAGAAAAAAATGTGAACACGAAGGGCAGAAGCAGTTATTTACACATAATAGTCGTCAACAAATGTGGTTGCACTGAAGGGCATCATTATTAGTGGCTACCCATAATGCTAAGGGTAACGCACGTTTTACTAATAGTGAAGAGTTCATTCTGCCTGCTGCTTAAGACATTTGTTGTGAACTTTTGGGAGAGGCTGCAGTTAAAAAGGTATCACAGGTTTGTCTATGGGCTGGCATCGTCACTAGACGGGTTGGTGACATAGCAGAGGACACAATTGTTAGACAGGATTAATGAGTCATCGTGGTATGCAGTCCAAGGTGACGAGTCTACTGATGTTGACACCAAGACAACAATGCTTGTTTTTCTGACATACGTATTAAAGGAGGTTGTGAATGAAGATATATTATGTGCATTATCATTGCCAACCAAAACCATAGCCGCAGAACTATTCAAGTCTTGAATGATTACGTCAGGAAAACCGAATTGGTCCTTTTGTGCCAGTGTACATATGGATGGAGCTGCTGCCATGATTGGACAGCTTTTTGGCTTCACTACTCAGGTCAAGGAGGTCATATATATATAAACTATAAATAGGAGGAACAAGAGTCATTAATAATATTTACTCATTTATTCATTCATCTTCCATACTGCTTATCCTGTTAAGGATTCGCGGGAAGCCTGGAGCCCAACCCAGGTGCCATAGGGCGCAGGGCAGGGGACACTCAGGGCAGGGCGTCAACCCACCAAAGTCATTAATAATAGAAGCTTGCAATTTGAAAGACACATATGTCTCAAAAGATATTACTCTACAGTTAAAAGTATTTTTAAACACAATAGTCAGATCGCTGCCATGATGACAAATTCACAGGGCACTAAACAGAGCGGTTGGGTGAAAGTTCAGAAAACAATAATTTCCTGGCTTTATCAAGGTTTCAGTCAGTTCATCTGCAGGAAATAAAATAGTCATTTAACATAATAGACATATTCCCTAAAGGGAATATGAGGGCTATCTTAGTCACATCCTGGGCCACTTAGTTGCTAGATGCAGGCAGAAGGGACCGAAGATGTCTCTGCTCGTCCCGTTGTCTGTAGAGCCTTGGAGTCCACAAACACAGCAGTGGTGTTTCAGTGTCACACAGAATCTGCCAGAGCCACTGGTAGCTGTAATTCAAGGATTGAGGATGAACAGACCTCTCCCATTCACCCCATCACCCCGACATGCCTGGGAGCTGAGGAGTAAGACTCTGAGAAGATGATAACCTCAGGGAAGTCTTTACACTAACGAGAATGCTAGCTCTCTTGCCCTGGCAAAAATGGCATCTTTTCCTGGATCCAGTTAAAGGACACTCCAGAGATGGGTTGGCACAGCTGGGAGCACAACTGAAAATCATGGTGGCAGCATTTTTAAGAGAGTAGGCAAGCAGGAAAATGGCGGTTTGTCCATAACAGAACGAATATTGAGTAAAGTAAGCCAATCATATGTTAGCAGTGCATCAGCAGCTTGAGCTGGAAAACGTGGGACCAAAAATAATGGTGAAAAAAGAAAAAATGAATGCAAACACATACGCAAACACAAAAAGGTTGAAGAGCTAAAAACCATGATTGGATGGCTTTTTGGTTTCACTACTCAGGTCAAGGAGGTCTGAATGTGTGTCTTTTCGAGCAGTTTTGTGAGGAGATGGATGCTTACATCTACAAAAACAATATTATAAAAAAGAACTCTTAAACATGAACTTATTCCACAGGGCAATAAAAACTAAAGGCAGTATTTTTCAAATACTGACAATGTGAGTGAACTGGGGGGCTTATTGGGGGGCTAACGTGAATGGGACGATGATGTGAGCAGACAGAGTGATGAATACGTGAACACAGGTACATGGAGATTGAGGTAGAGATACTGAGGTAGATAAATGGAGTTTAGATAGTACATTAGAGAGAGAGCCCTCTGTTACTGCAGTCTGGCACTCTTTTGGGAGGGAGGGTGTCGTTCACAGTTGTGCAGGACTGCTGGCAATGAAGACAGGAGGGTAGTGGGTAGTGGTTCTAGAGTTAGGAGGGGAGGCTTGATACCTCCTGTACATAGTCAGGGCCGAGCTTAGGGGGTGCATTAGCCACTATTGCTTCATGTGTGTTACTTGCTGCTTAGTGGTGTGTTGATAACTGATTGCTGTCACCACCCAACACAGCTGTCTCCATGGGGAGTTGGAATGTGCCTGAAGCTCAGACCAGGGAAGCAGAACTGATTGAGCAGGACAGTTTCTGAGTTTCCCCTTAGTGGCCTTTTGTAGTGGTTTTGTAGTGTTAGAGTGTCTCCAATAGAGGGCGACAAAGTGTCATGTGGGGAGGGATGTGCTTTCAGCTAGAGTCTTAGCCAATGTGTAATGGTGTGTAGTGCTTTTTAAACATCCTATAGGACTGGACCTATAATTAATCTATCATGATCTTTTATTTTACCCATGAAATATTAATACAAATTCTTTGTATATTTTAAGATAGTATAAGATAATCCTTTATTAGTCCCACAGCAGAGAAATTCTCAATGTTGCAGCAGCAAAGGGATAGCAGAGGCACTTAGTGAAAAAGTAATGGGGTACAATATACTGTAAATATAAACAAAATATACAATAATAAGAGGGAGACAGAAAAACAGGCGTAAAAACAACAAACTTCACACTATAATACTTCCATAGATTGCACATGAAATATATTGCGCATTGGTATGAGATATTTGCAGTATACATTTTGCATGTGTGTCTACTGGGAGCGGTGCTAATTGTACAACCTGACAGCTGCAGGAAAAAAGGACCTGCAATAGCACTCTTTTACACACATGGGTGAAGCAACCTGTCACTCAAGGAGCTACGCAGTGCTATCAGTGACTGCTGCATAAGGTGGGAGTCATTTCAATCAGGGAAACTAGCTTGGCCAACATCCTCCTGTCACTCACCACCTGCACTGGCTCTAGGGAAGACCCCAGGACAGAGCTGGCCCTCTTAATCAGATTGTCTCCTCCTGTCCACAGATGAAATGCTACTGTCCCAGCAGAACACTCTGTGAAAGATGGCTGTTGCCACCTGTCACAGTTAGTGCTGTGACAAGTAGAAAGGTAGAGGATGGATGTAATGGAACTGTTGGTTGTCTTTCCAAACAGAAAGTGGGGCTGCTACCATTGATTAGTTTGAAGGAAGTGAATAAAATGGAAAAGTAATTATTGTGATCCTGCCTAACTGGAGATGTCTTTTAAAAATATGTTTTTTTATATTTGCTTAAATATTTGTCTAAGTTGAATTGATATTTGATGCTGTTATGCATAATTAAGAGAGGACCTTGGGGTGACTGAACCACCAAGCAGGCAGCCCAGTCATCTTGGTGCCCAAGAAGGGTGGGAACCTTAGATTCTGCTTGGATTTTAAGAAGCTTAATGCTGTTAGCAGATTTGAGCACTACACTATGCCACGGGTGGATGATCTAATAGAGCTGCTGGGTAGGGCTAACTTTTTAAGTGCACTGGATTTGTGTGAGAGTTGACAACATTTAAGACCCCATTTGGTCACTAACAGTTTACAGTTCACCCTTTTGGTTTGCATGGAGCTCCTGCAACCTTCTAGAGCATGATGGAGCAGCTCCTGAAGGGGACAGAAGGGCTTGCAGCTGCATACCTCGGTGACGTTGTTGTTCTCAGACAGACATGGGAAGAGCATCTTGGCCATCTTTAGGAGGTGCTTACTAGGATTAAGGAGGGTGGACTGACTATTCACCCAGATATGTGTGCCTTAGCCAGATCTGAAGTACAGTACTTAAGGTGTTTGGTGGGTTATGGGGAGGTCAGACCACAGGTAGGAAAAATTGATGCAATTAAAGCAGCAGAGTGACCACAGAATAAAAAGGATGTTCATTAATTTTTAGAACTGGAGGGTTGGTGTTGTTGTTTTATCCCTAACTTTCCTGAAAGAGCTGTTGCACTTTGAAAAAACATAGACCAAACAAGGCTGAGTGAGATAAACGTGAATTGACTTTTCGATATCTAAGACTCTTTTTGCAGGGAACCTATTTTGCAGAGCCCAGACTTTGAGAAGGTGTTTACAGTGCAGAAAGATACTTCCAGCTATGGACTGGGGACTGTGCTCTTGCAAGCAGAGCCCGGAGAGCAGAAGCCAGTAGCTTCTACCAAGAGAAACCAGGTATTCTGCACTGGAGAAGGAGAGTGTTGCTATAAAGTGGGCACTGGATTTATTTATTACCTACTGGGGAGAAAATTTGTCTTGGAGACAAATCGCCGCACCCTGTCATTGCTGAGATGATATATGCATATGACAGAGTCTAATGCAAGGATCACCAGATGGTTTTTAGCTCTTCAACCTTTTGATTTTGATGTTCGGTTTACAGCAGGAACACAGAGCCAACTTCCGAAAGACTTCCTCTATAGGAAAAAAGCAAAAAGCTTGATTGTGAGCAGGAGCTGCTACAACAGGCAGCCACTCTCACGGCGCCATCTTTGATCTTACAAATTTCTGTTGATGTTTATTTAAGGCACTCAGTCTGAAGGGCACAGTTTTCCTGTCTGACAGACTTAACCCACACATTACAGCAATGTAATTTCTTCATTGTAAAATGCTTCTGTACCAAATGGTTCAGCAGTCCCTCATAGAGTGAAAAATTAAGAAAAAAACGTTACCTTGCAATATTTTACTACAATTATTTTGTTATTCTTTACAGTTTAACATTTTTATTTTTTAATTTAATAATTTATTTAAGGAAATGCAACACAACCGAATTAATTAATTTTTAGGGAGTGTACGTTGATGATGACATTGTAATATATTAGTTTTGAACAAAAACAGAACGCTGTCTGGTTAACAAAAGAACACATTAACAATTTTCCTCGGGGAACAAATGAACTATTGCAACAAGCATGTAAAAGGACACAAACATCACTTGGTGTTTCTGTTCATGTAAGCATTTTAAGGTCTGAGCGCCTTTAGAAACATACAGAAAACTTCCTCTAACGCCGGCTTTCCATATGTCGAATGAATTTCTTGTACCTACCGAAACTACCGTCCTTTGGCAGGTAGTTTCAGGTGCTGAATCGTTTTGCGTCAATAGAGAATGGAATTATGGGTGTTGCTGTTTTATAGCTGTAGTGTAACCGCGGCTGAAACGAAGTTGCCAGGTGTATAGAAACTTTCGCTCCCAGAGTTCTGTTCACAGAACGCATAATTGTTGGAACAAAACTATTACTGGACACTGTTTAAGTTTTAGACACTCCTTTCAGGAAAAAAGTGGTTTGTAGTTGCAACGTGGAGTGGATTTAGTTCTTTGTGGTGTATAATAAATCCTGATGAGCGTTTTATGATTTCCCGTCTTTTGAGATGGTGAGTATTTTATGGTGGGTATCATAAATAGTGAGAAAAACGCGAGACTATTGACAGTTCAGCAGGCTACTTGTCAGGATAACCATTTTTGAATCACTTTAGTTTTAAAATGAAAAAATATGTATTAATACACATATCCTGTGTTTTAGAGGTAAAACAGATTTTGAAACTTTTTTTAAGATTATAGAGAACAAAAGTTTTACTAGTTATACTATGTAATCATTGGGTTAAAAGAAAAAAAACAGCTGAAAGGTTTGGTAAGGAATTTGTCACACAAAAACAAAGTTGGTATGTTGGTGACAGGAAACTGGGTACTTCTAACAGCTTATTAATTAATATTCGTTTTCTAAGTGTAGAAAAGAGCCATATATGAACAAATGCATAGACCGTGTTTACAAAACGTGTTACAAAACTGTCAATGAAATCTCTCGTTTTGATCGAATTAATGGAAACTCCGTACGGAAAGACTGTTGTTGGCCTTTACGGTCTGAAAGAAGACAAACCTGTTTAGTTACGATGTCTGACTCGCCTTCAGAGTCATATTACGCATTCATAACATAGAACTGAAATTTAAATGTTTATAGCCATAAAGTAATTAGAGTTTTCGATTAATAAAATGTATAGTTAGAAATTATTTATGTTAAAATAACGTGTAAAAATCAAGGTAGTTTCTGAGTGTCCGAGGGACTTATCTGTGGAATGCTTGTGTACACATGGTTAAGGCACCTGCGCGTTCACGCACTGACACTACAACAGGATACGGGCTGTCACAGAATCAGCTACATTATAACAATTGTCTAACGTATTGTAATAACATCCAGTGCTTCCAAATTCGTGAAAACGTGGTTAAAGAAAATAAAAGCCAAATTCCATAATAGCGTGAAATAGCGCATATGTGGCTTATTTCGCGAGTCGGGGCATGGGGGATCACACCAATACAGAACACTTACCACGCATCTTTAGACTGGGAAGAAACCCATGCATAAACAGCGAGAGCATGCAGTTTTTCAGACTGTCACAGTATCGGTAACTTGAACTATGTAGGCAACAGGTGCGCCCACAGTAAGTCACACAAACGCCACGAATGCCGTGAGGCTGATTCAAACCCGATACCTGGAGGTGCAAGACACCACACTGCTCGAGGAGTCACCCTTTTATCCCGTTCAAGTGCTCAGAAATATACCTTAACTCGTGAACAGATTCAGGGTTAGTGCAGTAATGCTGTTTTATTTTTGTAATTAAAAATTTGTATCGATTTGTGCGTAGTGCAGCAGTTATGAAATGTATTTAAAGATGAGAGCAGAATTCCATCTAAAATGTTTAATTTTATTCTTTAACATATGATTGCCTGTGCATCCCATTTTTAGAAATGTGGGTTTAGCAGACAAATGAACCCATTGATACTACTGTCTTCTGTTGAGTGTGTTTGGAGAGAAAACAGTTATACATTGCAGCACACTGGCATTTTTGTTGATATGTTTAGCTGCTTAAAGTGCCCCGGGTAGCTAAGATTATCACTGAAAGGATGTGAGTATAATAGTCCTCATTTTGTTTGCCAAGGGGAATAGGTAAATTTGAGCTATGACAGCATGCTAAGTGGCCAGATGCTTATCAAACAAGCCTGCATCTGAACTGTCGAAAGTGTTTCCAGCAAAGGTTGAATAAAAAGGGTTAATGCTATTTAGTTTTTTTTTTTTTGCATTAAAAAGCCCACGTGTAAGCTTGTAAGCCTGTGTGTGTATGAGGTGGCATTCTGTTAGATCAGGGACTCTCAATCATGGTCCCCCATGGGTGAAGGTTTTCTTCCAATCAATTCATTCATTTTACCTTGACTGATATCTTAGAAAAATATCAGTTACATCTTTTCTTCATTCCTCCTGGCTGTTTGCATCTCTGTGTTTAGTTCTTTTCATGTGACAGAAAATAAGTTATAAAGAAAGTTAAGTGAGGCTCTTTAAGATCTGTAATTAAAAAAATATTACTGGGATTATTAACAAGAAATTAATTAAAAGATCTAAAATGTACCATAATTTATAAATTGTTGAGAAACATCGGTCTTTGTCATGCTTTTTAAATTATTAAAAATTAATAAAGCTTGTTGAGAATTTCTGGAGTGACAGAGTGGTTACTAGAAAAAAAATGAACATTAAAGTGAGGTTAAGTTTTAATTAAAAACAAAAATTGGCTGAAACAGAAACCTGCACCCATGGGGTCCTCCAGGACTGAGAAGCCCTGTATTGGGTAACTGGTTTAAATGATATATATATATATATATATATGTTTTAGGTATAAGAATGGCAGCTTCTAGAACAGTGTCATTACATCGCACAGGAAGCCTCAAAAGAAGTAAATCCGACGGAATGTTGATTGACCTAAATGAGGGTGGATCTCAAAATGACTTCACTGGTAAGAGAAGTTCAGTTTGTTCATTCATTCATTTTCCATGCCGCTTATTCCTGGTGAGGGTCACAGGGAAGCCTGGAGCCCATCCCAGAACACATAGGGCGCAGGGCAGGGGACACCCAGGGCAGGGCGCCAACCCACCACAGAAGTTCAGTTTATCCTTCGGTTTAATGTTGTCCCTATATATGTTTACAGTTTTTTTTTTTGCCAAGTTAAAAGTTTAAGAACAATAATATTTCATTTTGTTTTTGTCATAAGGTTTGTGTACTGTAATATATTCCTCTTTTCACAGATGGTTATGATACCCCTGAAATGGCAAATAATTCTGATTGGTTGCACCCTGAGATCCAAACCACTACCCATGACACAAATCCATTCTGGAATGGGCTGTCTGGCTCCAATCCATTTTTGGATGACATTGTACACAAAGCTAATAAAGGACCACATGCAGCTGTTTCCATAGTTAAAGAAGATCCCCTGGCTGTATTTGGGGATAACAATGGCGACTCCATCAGCATTTCATCAGATGAATCAAACTTTATCTTGAATTCCAAAAGAATGAATATAGTATCTGAGAAATGTAAGAGTACATCAGATATTCTAGATATTACTGAGGTGAAGGAACCCCTGAAGGACAACAGCCTGAACCGTTCAAGTCAGTTTTTAAACCCGAATTTTGAATGGCTGAAGAATGATCGGGAAGCCTACAAGATGGCCTGGCTGAGTCACAGACAACTAACTAGATCATGTCTAGACTTGGGTCCAATGAGCCTTGGATGGGCTCAAACTCAGGCCACAGAGAGTCAGATTGTGTGCAGGGTTGGGCACAGTGGTGGTTCTGTACAGCTGCCTGACACTGACATAACTGCCTATATTCCAGAAGGCCATGTTCCCCCAGGGGAAATTCAAGACATTGGACTGAAGGCGATTTTAGACCCTCCAAAAGGACTTTGTAATGACGTCCTGACGATTGTTAGTCCACTTTTGGAGGTGAGCTTCAGCAACCTCAACATGAAGGAATGTATTTCTCTGGAGATGAAAATTTCTGGGGTGGTAAAAAATGACCCACTAAGTCAAGTTATGACTAATTTGGTAGGTCTCATTGCACACAAGAGGGATGGACCTTTTCACAAGGTGAAGCACTGTTACTTCTATAATAATATCTTACAAATGAAGGTTGAGGATATGAAACCATGCCTGTACATTATTGCTGCTGCACAGGCTAAAGTTCTCCAGCCGCCTGCAACATCCGTTTGGGACTACCTGGATCGACTTCTCACTGTGGGTGTTTATGGACCAAGGCATATCCATCCGTCTTTCAAAGCTGTCTGTGTAGTGTTTTGTCACAGTGAAATTCCTGACAAGCTTCCATTTTCAAATGCCAAAAAAGGTAATAAGAATTTGCCACCACTAGTGCTGCAACTCTGGGGAAAGCAATGTTTCAGACTGAATGGGCTTAAAGATCTGTACATTGTTACTACTCCTGTAAAAAAAGCGTTTGAGATTAAGGCTGCCGATCAAATTAAAGCACTAAAGAAAGAGGACCTCAGCACATGCGAAGCATTCCGCCTTCCCTTTTCACTGACAAAGGCTGGCGAAGACGAAGTGGTTCCTTTCAAGTTGGAAATTGATGTGAAAGACTCAACTGGTGTCTTGCTAAGCAGTTTTCAAGTGCAGACTCCAGGTCCAGTTCCACAGAGAATAGAAAGGTCTCCTCAGAAACGGCTCGAGTCATACAGGGAGAAAGTGGCAGTTGAAGCTATTCTGGAAGAAGTGCCACAGTTGCCTAAATTTCAGAACAGACCAGTCAGTGTGCATTGGTATGGAGTGACGCTGAAGTCGGTTATTCATCAACCGAGAGTGGAGTACTTGCTGGACTATGTCAAGGGCGAGACACTGGCCGTCCTCTGTCCAGATATGATCAAGTCTGTGGGTCATCTGAAAGTCAAGGAGTGGTACATCGTGTACCTCAGAGGTCGTGTTGGCCTTGTACACACAAAGAACATCAAGATCATTACTAAAGATCAAGTGATTGACTTCACCGATGTGGAGATCAACACACAGGTGCTTTTGGACAACATAACTCTTCCGTTCAAGAAGCTGACATACATGTACGCCACGATTGAGACCTTGGTGAGGGAACATGTGTCCAGCTGGAGGAGTTTTGCTGATGCACTGGGATACAGTGGGCTGCCCGTGGATAAGCTCACATGGAGGCACACTGAGACGGAGTCTGAGAAGGTGGCATGCGTGCTTGAGAAGCTGAAGGAAGACTGTCACTCTGAGAGGACCAAGAAGAAGTTTCAGCATGAGCTCGTTGTTGTAAGTACTGCACACGGGGATAACATGAGCTCATTGTTGTAAGTACTGCACACGGGGATAATATGTCTCAACTTCACATAAGTGGTGAGAGATGCACCAGGTAGAACAAGTTTGTATCTCTGTTTTTGTAAACTCAAAGGTTTATGCTGGTTGCCTCTTTTTACTAGTGTCTCATAACCCTTTTAATAGTACAAACTTTAATGATGTCATTCAGCGTAACACTTTTTGTTTCCCCTTTAGTGACATACAAAGCAGCACAGAACGATCGGCTTATTGCTGTTATGTTATCTTAGTCCACATTTTTAGTTAGCTTTAATGCTAGATGTGCCAGAGTGATGTTGATTTATACAGTGATTGTGTGTGTGGTTTTTTAATTTTTTTGCCCAGGGTCTCTTGAAGATGGACAGCCAGGATGTCGTGGCACGGCTGACTCAGAACACCGTGATTCTGTCGACAGCCGTGGAGCTGGGGGTGCGATGGAGGGAGCTTGCCGAGAGGCTCGGAAAACTGTCCAGCGCTCAGATCGCCAAGTATGAAACCCCACACCGAAGCCGATCTGGACAGGTGAGCCACCAGGTGAGTTGGCTGCATCCTTGGCACTTTGGCTGCTCTTTATGAATCCTTTCCTGTGTTGCAAATATAGAGAGCACAATCATTACACTATTGTTATTGTGGAGGCAGTGCAAGTAGTAGCAGAAGTAGTACTATAAATAATAATGATGATTATAATTGAGAGCTGCTACTGGTTTTACCGTTTGAGCATTGTAATCGAGTTAAAAGTATTTGTTTTTAAGGATTAAATTACTTTGTGTACATTGTACTTTTTTTTTCTTAGAATTTAAGTGTACTGCGTCACGCGGACATTATTTAATGCAACTTCATCTTGTTTTACATCTCTTCCTGTTCAGTCAATGTGGAAGCCAGCCTACGACTTCCTGTATACGTGGAGCATTCAGTATGGGGATCGCCACCGGGACCTAATTCAGGACCTTCACCTGGCACTGGACAAGATGAAGTCTCCAGTGACCAGGCAGTGGAGGGAAATAACAGGGGTCCTCATTACCATCAATTGCCTGGGTCTCCTCCGGGCTTCTGCGTTTCCCAAAACATAAGCGCAGGGTTACCTCACCGTACACAAGCCGTGTGACCCATCTTGTTTATTACCTAGGATCCACACAGAATGTTACCTGATGCATAACCTGCTTTTCAAAATTCTGTTTCTGCTACTACTGAAATGTTCATGACACATTGTGCACCATCATCATAATGTTACACATTTATATTTTGTTTTTTTATGTCTAGTATTGTACCATTGTTAAAAAATTATATTTTTGATAATTTTCTAGTTATTTAACTAAACCTAATTTACTTAAAAGAGAACATAGCACACAGAACTCTGTGAGCAGCTTTTCACCCATACAATATGTTATTTCCGGTACTTTCCAGTTACATGATTGACCAGAGTATATTGCATGTAATGAAACCTTTCGTGACACTGCAATGTTTAGCTAGATGTACAGTTCTCTGTATCTCTGTGTACAGGACCTCTGTATCTGCTGATTCACTTAACCACAGTCAACAGTGGGGAAAAATATTTAAAAATATAAAAATTACAAAAATACACGGTTCACAACCTTTTAACCACATGCCCATGGAGGGTGTACTGTACAGACAAATGTAAACATTGAGGGCACACCAGCTGATGTCAGTACTGATTCATCTTCTTTGTTTCAGTAACGGCAGAAGCCGATGGGGACTGTGAAGAGTAGCGGGGAGCAGACAACAAGGATGTATCTGGGTAGTGAAATGTGACAGTTGTATTTACACGTGAGCCAATACAAAGTGATGGACAAACAATAGTGCACAAAGTGGGTAATATACAAACGGACAAACAAAGAGGAAAGGAGTATGGGCATGCAAACAAACCCAAAAAAAGAAAGAAAAACAGTCTAGAACATATTCACTGCTGACTAACTACACCAAGACTGTAAAACAAAACCTACGCCTAACGTGACTCAAACCAAAATACAAAGGTACATTCGTTTATAAATCTAATGAGCTAGAGAACAAAAATACATTGTGTGTAGTTCGAATGTGGATAGGGCCCCTAACCTGTCCCCAAACCAAAATGTAACAAACACAGTAAGAGTATTTACAAAAACATACATAGGGGAAAAAACGACAAACTCTCTCTTAGTCATAACACCAAAATATTTATCTCCTAACTTTCTCAACGACAACACAACCCACATCTTCCAGGAAGGTGCTTTTATACTCTTTAATTAATACCGGAGACTTCCTGTCCACATCTTGGCTCTTCATTTGTTATTCAGGCCAATGATTGACATTCCTGAGACCAATGGGTGCTCTGTCCCGTGTCTGTCCCACGAGAATTTAAAGAGACACAGTAGAAAACACAAATACATCCAAGGACGTAACATAACAAAGGGTTATAAAGGGTGTGTAACAAAGGGCGTGTGCTCTTATTCACAGTTTCAGCCAACCGCGGTAGAGCTTGGAACGTAATACCCGTGGATACAGGGGTACAACTTTAGGCAGAACTATGGAGGTGCACAGAGGAGTGCAAAGTAGTCAAAACAGCGGCCTCTATTGGTCAGATCACACGAGTCACATCATCCTCTTTGCAGTCAGTTTAATGTGATAACAACACAAAAATGTTTAACCTGTCTAGCACTTAAGAATGAACAGGTATGCAGTCGGTTTGGGAGAGGCTGATGTGGAAACTGTTTCTACTTTAACTGCACTTTTTTGTGACAATGTGTTACATAAATTAATGTTACATAAATATGTATAGTTTAATACTAAACAGAAATTTGTTGAAGGCACAATGCTTGTTTTCTTAACTGACATTGAAGTAAATGTTAATTTTTTCTTGTTTTATACCATAAGTAGCCTTTACATTGAAGAGTAAGGGTGTTAGATTTTGTTGCCTACTGTATGTACTTGAGTTTTTGTAAATACTGGGAATGCTTTTTTCTCTATTTGTCTGTTACTGTCTGTCAGTCATTAAATATATGGGCTATATGTATATATGATGGGGTTACAGACTTAGCAGGGCTTGTTGGGTCTTCAGTTTTCAGTGAATGGTATGGTACTATGAATGGTAGCTCAGAACACAGTACATTGCTTGTACCCCATTGGGTGTATAAAGTACTATGGAACTATACTTATTTTACCTTACTAAGCCAGTTACCTTGCTTTTTGATACACCCACATCAACTTCAAATTTGTTTTTTCACCCCGTTTTTATAAGAAAAAAAACAGTTGTAACAGAAGGTCTTGTTCTCACTAGTAATATAGCAGTGACGGCAGCTGTGATCCGTTGCCCCGACTTTCCTCTCCACTCTGCCTCCTGACAGTTTTCACACCTATGCCTGCATGTGCACATACCTGATGCCTTCTATGTATTATATTTCCAATTCTTGTTATTGTATACTGTGTTTTTTCTGCTGATGTGACATTGTGGTTTCCTTTCATATTAATACAGTGTCTGGCTACATTTATAGACTAGATGGCTGGACTTATCCAGGTGCCTGTGCCTCCAGCGTTTCTTCTGAAATTAATAGTGCTACAGGAGTTTGAGTAGTTGAGCCACAGGAGAATTAGTGTCAGGTGCCTTTGTTGCACATTATGTCTGCTTCATAAATGTCATTCCAATACATCTCTAAGGTGTTCACTGGGGTTAAGCTGAAACGGTCACACTGAAATAAGGAAGGGTCTTCCTAAAACCAAGGTCTTGAAATAGGGACCACAGAATAGCGTAGCATGTCATTATTTGCTCCGGTGTTACGTTTTGACATCACCGAAACTAGGTAGCCCAACCTGAACAACAAAAGCCCCCCATGATTATTTCGTCCATCATATTGCATGATCGGTATGATGCATTTGTGAAGCAAACTTTCTCCAGACATCTGGCAAACACAGACATGCTTGTCAAACTGACAAAGAGTGAGTCATGAGTTATCACTCCAGAGAGTATATTTAAACAGCTCCGGAGTCCAAAAGATGAGAGCTTCACACCCCTGTGGCCAACTGGGCATCGCACTTGATGACCAGGGTTTGTGTCCAACTACTTGGCTGTGGTCACTTCCCAACAAACAGCTCTCGTGCTGATGTTGGATCCAGAGGCAGCTGTGATCTCTACTAACTTTGCCGACTCAATCTTTTTTATCCAGTTTATGTTTATGCTCTTCACTTGAATTGTATGAATATGCCATAACAAGACATGCCACCAAGGGCACTTGACGAAAACAGATTGAACTTTGAAGTACCTGAGACTGTGTACCTGTTTTGAAAAACAAAGTAACAAGTGATATTGTGACCAAAATATGCTCTTTTGTGGAGTCGCTGGCCATTTTGGACTGAGATTTACATACTTACATATTTACAATACTTAAGCTACAAATTGAATCCGCACCAAATCTATAATACAAATACCAGTCACTGTGTTGTATTTTAAAATTAGTAATTACTGAATAAACGTACGAATATAAGACTTTAATATTAGTAGTAATTCATATTTTGCTTTCTAAGTGTCCTAATATATGCCGGATCACTTTTGCTTTCTGGGTAATTTAATGCTGTGCAGTCTGGTCCCTAGACAGCCATAAGCACTTTTTCATATGTGACCTAGCTGGCTATTTGCTAATATCTCATCCTAAAATGGCATGTCTCTGTCATAAAAAAGAAAGGAGGGTAATAAATGTTATACTTGTATTTAAACGTTTATGCATAAGAAAATGTATCATCTGATGCAACAGTATAGGGCAGAAAATGGGGACTTTGTAGATTTCCTATAGCGCAAAACCTTCAGCAATATAACTAATGACAAATATCTCATAAACAAGCATATAGGATTGTAACGGTTTGCTAACATGCAGAAAAACACCAGCACAGAAAGAGCTTCTATCGCTGTCGAATCCCATTATGTTCCTCACCCTGCCTGATTTCACTATCCATGCAGTTCAACACAGTCTGAATCAGATGGTGAAAGCTACACACCAGTAAAAGGCAGTTCTTCTGATGGCATCTGTTCTTAAAGGCAACACAAAAGTTAGACTCTTGTCATACACTTATGGAATTCTAACATGATTTAAAGTACTGCTGTGTAATGACATGAGAATAGCTCAGTTGAGGATCTCTCTCGGGTCAGATCCTAACTTGTAGTCCTAAGGCTGCTCATTTAACAAGCTGTGCCTTGTGGTGATATATAAAATGACCAGACACAACACACACCATGCTGCTTTTTCAACAAAGAGACATTTATATATTAGGTACAGAATATTAGGTACAGAACAACAGCTGTAACTTTGAATGTAAATGTAACTTTATTTCAAAATTTTTTCCTTGTTCAAAAAGAAAAGGTTGTAGAATCCAAATCAGGAAACTCGATTTTAATATATTGTGTTGAATGACCATGTTTTTAAATACAACCTTGAAGGGTTTCAGTGTTGAAACATTGTTATCTTCTCTATTTCATTTTTATCTTAGCCTTTTTGTCTTTAATAGGTGTTTGTAAACCCTTGTAAAGTTTCTTCCATGTAAATGTGTCATGAGCCAGGAATAAAGCATTATCATTACATTATTAATGTCTTTAGTTGCACAATAATTCTGGGTGTGTTAAAACTATAATCTTCAACTTTAAATCTGATGTCAGAAATGATAAATTTGCATCTGGTGTCCGTTTTATATCCGCTGTAAACAAATCCTCTTAAGTGATGTTGTTTACTTTACATACCCAGACTGTTTAACTTAAGGTTAAGACTACACTGTGCCACATGGAATGAAGACTTATTATGTCATATGAAAACAGTGTTTTCATTCTGGATCTCCCCAGACCAAAAGCCATGTGCCAGGAAGTGTCCTCATTTTTTTTTTTTTTTGGCTTTAAGGCCATCGGCCAGAAAGGCCACCTTGACTGATTCACAGTATGTTTTTCTAGCATCCGAAAAATGTAAGCTTGGCAGAGCTTAAGACAGCCAATCATTTTAAATGGGCATTTGGAGGAAGAATGAGGAGCCCCCCTCCCCATAATAATTCACATCATGATGCAGATGAAACTATGAAATGAATCCACGCAGGATGGCCACATGCCTGTGTTCAGATTGTCAGACAGTGGCCCTGAGCATGCTGGTGGTCCTCTAGCTCCATGCTTCTACAGTTTCTCACATGAAAATAAAATTAGGCACAGTATGCCCCCCCCCCTCACCTCCACCGTGTGAAAGCAGTGAATTCAGTTATATTAAGACAATGGAGGCAATAATGAAATATAATTTAATGTGGTTATCTAAAGCTTTTCATTCACTTTAATGGGTTTTTATGTACTTCTCAAAAACATATTTTAACATAATTTCTTAGTTACACAAAGAGTCAATGTTTTATGGAAATTTATCACAGGGAATAAACAAGCAGATAAACCCAAATTGTGAAAAACTGAAAAAGAGAAAGACGATAATGAAATAATAGTGGTAGACAGAATTATTTGTTCATTTTTTGCAAATGCCTTATCCAGGTTCAGTTGTCAGGGTCCTGGTTCCCATTCCAGGAAACATTAGACATAACTCAGGGTACACAGGGGATGGCGGGTCAAGACAAACTGAACACACATGCACACACTCGGAACAACATACAGTCATCACTTAGTCTAATCTAAATGCCTCCTGACTATGGAAGGAAACTAGAAATCACCGAGCAAACCCACATGCACTGAGAGACCAATTCCCACACATGGCTTCAAGGGCCAGATTCTTACCCACAGCTGTGAGGCTGAGTAACCTGTACCCCCAACTCCCCAATTTAAAGACACGCTGACTCTAAATCAACAATGTTACTGAGGTGAACTGCCCAGTCATCTTCAAGACTATTGAGGACTTGTGATTTATCACATATTTAGTACGCAAATAATTTTAGCTGCCTGTTGGCTCAATTGGTAGACCCTCAAGCTGGGATAACAAAGTCTCCTCGTTCAAATCCCAGCACAGCCAGGTGTGTCCTTGAAGAAGACCCTCTGTGCAAGCTCCTTGGGCACCACATGTGTCTGGCTGCCCACTGCTTCCCTCAGTGTATGGGTTAAATGCAGAGAATTCATTTCCTTCTGGGCTTAATGAAGTACTATAAAATTAAAAATATGAAATATACTAACAAAATGATGTTTACAGACTGTAAATTTGAACAATGATATTTTCATTTTCACAAGCAAAAATGTGGTTCTGTGCATGGTCAATCACAGGGTCCATTTTCAATCCTGTAATTTATTAATTCAATACATTTTGTGGATCCTGGGCAGAAAACCTTGACAGGAAACGTGAGACAGCTTTCACAGAATATTGTATGCACACTTCGGTCATAAACTGGGGAAAAACAGGGAAACCACAGAAAAGCACGTTTCATGTTTGAGGTTTAAGTGTGGCATTCTGCAGCACCAGGTCTCGTCATCAAGAACCTGTAAAACTAGCGTTTTTTCAATGTTGAACCACCTGTATAAAATGAAGACAAAAGAAGAAAGGGCTGCAGGCCCATGAACCTCACTGCACCCCCCCCCCCCATTAACCAGAAAGCACAACAAAATCAAAAGCCAGCTTTAATATGGACAAGTACCAACTTTGGCTGTTGAGTCATTTTGCACTTGGACATCTCTGGAGGAAATTTGACTTTTTTAAGCATTAGTAGACTCATCTTTATGTATACAATCACGCAAATGTGTTATATGACTGTTTATTACATTCTTATTTGGCATATTTTCAATAAATTTTATTTAAGTCACTGGAATGTCTTGGAGCTAAGAGCGTTGAATAATAGTTATTATTGCAAGTGTAGATATATGTGCACGATTAGTTCCTAAAGTTGCAGTATGGTTATCAGACCACTAGAGGGCAGCATGGTATTGAGTACAAGCTGCAATACATTTGCCACCGATGCATAGTCAGCTTCACTTGCTATGTTGAGTTGCCCTGGGCCCAAAAAGGCTCTTGAATATGTGCAGACTTCTTTCTAGCATTAGTCCCACACCATGGCAGGGTCCACTTGTTGATTGACATGATCAAAGTACTCCAACCGTTGCATTGCTCTATCTGTCATTGAAGGCATTTTATACTTACTGCCAGATGCCACACACACACACACACACACACACACACACACACACACACACACACACACACACACACACACACACACACACACGCGCACACACACACACACTATGAACAATTTGGAGACACCAATTAACCTAACCACATATCTTTGGAGTGTGGGAAAAAACCAGAGAACCAGGAGAAAACCACCCAAGCACAGGGAGAACATCCGAACTCCACGCACACAGACCCGAGGCAGGAAACAAACCCCAGGCCCAAAGGTGTGCAGCAACAGCGCTAACCACCAACAAACAAAAAAATAAACCGTCTGTTAAAAAATAGGTTCTAACATTCTCTGTTGTCAGAGTTTTAAACTTTAAGAAAACTGAAGGCATGCAAACTTTTAACTTGATTTCTGCGTGTGTTTAAACTAGCTTTAGTGAAATGTCTTTGCACACATCAGTGGCGTCGTTAGGTCTGATCATTTGGGGCTTCTGCCCCAAATATTTTAAACCTAGTCCCGAATATTTTAACCTTGAAAAAATAGAAGTTTTATAGCAAAGCAACAGACAAGCCCCAGGCAAACCTGACTTAGCCCCTGATCTTTTCAATAGCTAGAAACTCCTCTGGTACACATGTTAACAGTTTTCTGGCTGTTGCAGGGGACTCATCATGCAGAGTACGAGAGCATGAGTGTATGACAGAGAAAGCGAGAGAGAGAGAGAGAGAGAGAGGGAGAGAGAGAGAGAGAGAGGAAGACTGTGTTTTAGTATTGACACAGTGACAGCTGCTCTTCCCTCAGCATCATTACCTACAGCCCTCCCTCACCCTGCTAGCACGTCATCTAAGGAGCCCGACTGTGCACGGGGGTCATTGTGCTACTACTGACAGCACTGTAACGGCTCTGACAGACCTCTGACCCTTAACCTGGAAGTCAGTGACCCAAAATGCGGAGAAACACCGAACTACTTTTGAAATGCATTTGGTTACACTCAGATTTCTATTATTGCACTATATATGGCTGCTATGTAATGTGTGCACACCATTATTGTATAGCTACCCTCATTAGCTTTTATATTTTTTTAATTAATATTGACGTGTTTTACTGTAAATTTTGTTAAACACCACCTTTTAGTTCTCTGTATGTGTTTGTAAAAAGTCACACAGTATACAAAACTCTATAAAGAGTTAATGCAACTTAATTTAAATGTTAAGCAAATTGCTTTTAAAATATTTAAATGTTTTTTTCTTTCTTTCTGTTCATTCAGGATCTATTCCAGGTTTATTGAATTCCCAGTTTTTGTAAATAAGCCAACTCAAAGAGATTCATTTGTATTTATAATCTGTTGGCATTTGAAGCTTTGGAAATGTCTAGACCAAACTTAATTTACATGGAAAGATTCAGTGTTCCAACATCCACAAGAGTTCTGGCAGAAAGATTCAGTTTAACAAATAGTTTCTCAGACATTTCTGCAGGACACACTACAGCATACAGCTGCTAAGAGACACCTCTGAAATATATAAATTCAAAATATAACAAAATAAGATGAACGGATGAAGAAAGATAGTATGTTTCATAGTTCGACGCCAAGATTACTCAAAGTACTGGCAAAAGCCAGAGGCAGTCATTACAGCACTGTTACCACAGTTCCTGTTTTATTTTCCTTAAGCATAGCTAATTGAATTTTCTTTTTTATTATTTAATGTCTTGAGCTGCTAATGCCTGCATCCTTTCAGCCAACATCAACAAGGCTTCATCGGCCTGATTCACTTTTTCCCACTTCATAAAATGTGATGAAGCCTTTGAAAAGTGTTTCCCGTCACTGTGACAAGCAGAAGTGCCACTAAGTGGGTTTGAGTGGAGACTACGTCTGGGCGTCTTCATGACTAACATTAACAGCACACTGCATTTTACTGGATCCACACAACAACTGCAGAATTTATGAATTTATAGACACCTGGGACTGGTAGCTTATGTACACATTTTTTTCTAGTTCGAAATTTAATTAGTTCAGTATTACACACCTTTGTACATGCACAGGTAATCACATTCTCCCAGGCAGCTGATATGCAATATGGATCTCCTCTCTCAACAGTACCAACTGAGCTAAAATACGAACTATATCTCTCGGGCTTCTGTGTCCTCTGCAGTTGTGAGCAGCCCAGAATCCTCAGTAATGCGTTTCCTTTGAGTCTGAGGCCAGGGCAGTCCCTTGTGAATCTCCTACAAATCACTGTTATTAACACCAGCATTTTCCTTTCCTCCTGGGGAACAAAGTGTTCATCTTTTTGGTTTTCTTTTAAGGTATATTCCGGGAGAAATAAGAGTGATTTGTTTTAGCAGTGTAAACACTGTCTTGTCTGGCATTTAGCCGATTGAGGATGTACACCATTTTTTTTAACGGTTTTCTTTTTGACTGTGAACCCACTAAACCATGAAATGGCTATGAACTGTCATTTGCTAATTTCTGATTAGCTTTGCTGTTATAATACTCTCTAAATTTTACTTGAAAATGAATCAGTAACTAAAAGTGGGAAGAGTCAGTTATTAAACCTCATTCTACATGATCTATCTTCTTCAACTAACCTAGGCTGAAAACAGGCTGGTTTTGCTCTTTTCGATAAACCATGGTCAAACAAAGTTCAGACACAAACCAACCGGTTTAACTAAAAACAGATCTTCTAATTTAATGGCTGCAGCTCAATGACCATATCCTTAATGGTGAAATGAGCACCTGAGCAGTATAAGTGAAATCCGTAGTATAAATTCCCCTTGTCAATTTGCAGTCTGACTACCTTGCTTTTAAAATATTTTCACATTAAATTAAAAAGACTTGTTTTGAACAGTCAGAGGTGGCCCTGAACTATTTGGTGCCCTAGGCAAGATTTTAGCTGGTGCCTTTTACATTACAACCAATACCAACACTGATCTCTGTAGTGGTGCCCCTATGGATGGATGGCCCCCCTATGGATGGATGGCCCCCCTATGGATGGATGGCGCCCCTATGCATGGATGGCGCCCCTAACATTTGCCTCTACGGCCATTGTCCAGGGCCGGCTCTGTGAACAATAAGTGGGTTCAAATTATATTATTTATACACTGGATTTATGGATACTGGATTTTTAATGACTCATTGTGTTTGAATAATATATATATATATATATATATATATATATATTGATAATTTTAATGTTTGTATGACAGTTGCAATCTCTTGAAATATGATAACTTACTCCACGTACAAAATATCTGCTGAGGAGCAGGAGGTAGACTAGATATTCTGTACCCCCACATCACACATTGCTCACAGCACGACTCACAGAAAAGAAAGCATAATTCTGGGGTGGCGGTTTCCCTGGTAGCCCCCAGGCTTCAGACAGCTCACCCTCTCTCAGACCCCAGGTGAGCTGGGAACTTTCCGATATATAGCCTCACGGAGTATTTTGTGAATATGCTTTATTGCCGTAAAAACACCAGCCCTAACGCAGGTGCAAATAACTCCCACGCTTGAAGGAGGAAGACGGGAGGCCAGGGAGGAGTTGGTGCATAAGGTTAATTCCAGAGCTGGTTTAGCACAGACTTCCCCAGATTTAGCTGACAGAATGAAGCAGTGAGGTTCTGAGCTGGTCAAACATAATGACTTAGATAAGGATGTGAAAAGTCAGACTAGAAATGGTTTCAGATGTATTACCTTCTGTTGTTGTGATGTCTAGGATATCTGAAAGGGGGGAGGGGTGTTTGCACGCACATTTTAAAATTTCCAGACAGGGTAAATGTTTTCCTTCATGAAAAATCCATAGAAATAACTATTGATGTAAGTACCTCTGGGACCAATTGCCCAAACTGGTCCTTTTGCTTAAGTCATCAACACCCACTACGCATCTGCTGTCCAGCTTTTGTTTTTCCTTGCTTACTTTTGGATTTGGAGCGAACTGAAATGAGTAACATAATAGAGCTCTGAGCCACAGGCTACTGTTCAACACAACAGCCCTTTTATTACTAAGGCAAAGGAGCAGGGCTGCAGTGAAATGTATTTGCATTCTAATCACAAAGTAAATTTGGTGTGTGTTTAGCAAGCGAGTGAAGAGATGTGCTGAGGAGTGGCAGCGGGTAATCGTGATGGTTTTCTCTTCTGTGAAGCCTGTTATTATCTTTAACATTATCCTCCATTTGCTTCCGTTTTCTTGTTTTATTGTCAGCAGACAACAAAGGTGCAAATGTGAAATAGCATTGGCATTAATTATAAAAGGCACTAAATTACTTCACTAATTATACAAAGGCAGACCCTTTGGTGTTATTTGATGTATTTTATGGGTTGAACAGCATAGTCTGTATTTTGATGAAA
>JABJVR010000106.1:9401159-9443993 GCA_025773905.1 Chitala chitala | reverse complement strand
GTCTTGATTAAATGTTGTTACAGCTGATCCTAGCAAGGACACAAGAATGAGCTGTTCATGGATTTAAAACAACTGTAAGTCAAAGGCCTTTATGTTCATTGTGTTAAATTACATTGTCTGGCACCCCGAGTGGACGTGAAGCGCCGCGGCCCATCTCACCTTCCCTCACACACAAACATACAGGTTCAAACGCGTCCGATAACTCGTGAATGACAGCGACGGCTGTTTATTCAGCTGAATGCGGAGTGGAGGCATAAAGGACAGAAATCACTGAGTCAGTGTGAAACTGGACAAATCTCCAGACAGTGAACGGTTGAATGGCTGCAGGTCTCTGATCTCAGTGTGAAAACCCACACTAACAATGTGGGGAGTGACCGCTGACTAACAGCTAAATTTGCGTGTTGCATGACTAAAGTATTTCAACAAGGCCAAGCGGTCAAATAACTGTAAAATGCAGTAATCACACATTTACACGCTAACCCATCTATTTTAGATTAGAATGGCCTCACTTCTTGTTATTGAAAACCTTTTTTTTCATGTAGATACATTAAATATTTTCACATTTTAAATAATGTGGCCTAGTCAAATGTGAAGGGTAGTGTGTCTACTTTTGATATTTTGACACTGGCCTGAGGCACGAAGCAGGCTACACTCTGGACAGGGAGTACAGACACACACACACACACACACACACACACACACACACACATACGTACACACACACTCATACAGAGAGGGTAATTTAAAGTTCTCAGTCCACCTAATGTGCACGTTTTGGGACTGTAGACGGAAAGCACAGTACCTAGGGCAAACCCGCACACACAGAAAGGCCACACAAACATTACACACACAAGGCTGTTCCTAGCACCATTGTGTTTGAAGTCTTTTAATGCTATTAATTACAATAGTCACAGTAGTGTTATAATGCAGTAATGTTCTGACTCTTAGTATTTGTTAACATAAAACTAAAAAATGCTACAAAGCCTATATGTTTATGTATAAATAATCAAAAGAAGCCAATAGCTAATTTTCATCATTTATTGTGTATAAACCAGTAATTACCTTGGCTACATCTTTGCATACAAGAACAGCTGGAAGTACAGCTCACAGCTCTATGTCTGCATGTGGTGTTTGCTTGCATATGTGTGTGTGCGTGCGTGCGTGTGTGTGTCTGTCTGTCTGTTTGTCTGTCTGTTTGTGCTGGAACACAGTTTGTCTCTGATTTGCAATAAACTGTCAGATAATTTAGCTGTAATAATTTAGCAAATTATCCTTCCAATTTCATGATCTTCAGGTTTTTATCCTCATTGCACTCTTCATTATTATGGACATTTTCACACACATGATACATCTGACTAACAGGTAACCATGGCAATATCACACACACACACACACACACACACACACACACACACACAGAGTGCAGAGGTCAGTACATCAGCTACAAAACGTGCATGATTTTCATGTTGACTCGATTCATTTCATCAGGCTGCTTACCCTCTTCAGTTTGGGGTTTATTTAAAAGCTTTTCATTTCCAGTACGTTCGTCTAAGTCGGAAAAGTCTTTCAGCTAGAACATACACAGTTTATATAAGATTTTAGAAATAGAATAAATAAACATAGAAAAGTTTAAATAAATTTTTAAAACTATAAACTGAAAATAACAAAACAATACAATTTCCCATGGGTTCCTCATATTTCAAAACGATGTTTCATATTTCTAATGACAAAATTCAGTAATATCACCAGCTGCATACGTAAGACAATGCATCCGCAATGTGATTTTGGAAACATTGCTGGAGTCAGTCCTAGCTAAAGTCTGCTACACGCATGTGAACTACATGGTGACGGCTGCCATGATCTCATTCCATGTGTGGCATATGGGTGTAGACAGAAACTCGTGTTGGTAAAGGTTAGGGCCGTGTTGTCATTAAACACATACATATGTTACAACACACATATATTAAAACAAAACTGGTTCTTTGCATTAACCCCATTCCCTGGGGGAGCAGTGGGCATACATCATTCGGCACCCAGGGAGCTTGTATGCATGTCTTGCTCAGGGAACACACCTGGTGGCTGGGCCAGGGTTCAAACCAGGAGACTTCCACATCCCAGCCAGATGTTCCATCCACTGAGCCACTGGCCATCTTTTGCTGGTTGAAAACACAAGCACAATAGTCAGTAACAACTGAAAAATCTCTGCTCTCAAAAGCTGCTCCAGAGTGAAATCATTAATACGTTAAGCAATTTGTACAGTATTTTTTTATAAGAAGCAATTCAGGTACAACAGCAGTGGTCTTAATGTTGATTCACATTCCATTCCATCCTTTCAGTCAGGGACATGACCAATCCTAGGCTATAGAACACACATAGTCCCCCCACACACTCCAGCACCAGTGTGGGTGCTCCCCAGTAATGTGTAACACACACATTGAGCCCAGGTACCACTATAATCTCTGCATCTGCCTTCTTCCACTCTCCTACTATGTGTAGTTCTGATACTAAAACATACCACTCTCTATGCCCCATTCCCAGGTGTGCTACATATGCAGCATTTTTAAGGCAGTAGACTGCAGAGAACTGCCCTGCTGTGGAAATATATGAGATGCAGTATCCATGACAGCACACTCAGCCAGCGCGGGGGCTCCCTGTCACTCCAAATGTCTGTGTTCTCCAGCTTTCCTGGATCAGGCAGGGGCTCCTCACAGGACTGTCAGACGCGCTTGGAGCTCCGTGAGCCCAGACAAACTGGAGTGAACTCTACGTTACATCTGCGGTTTTCCCTCTGTTTCCCACCTAACTACTTACCCATTAACTGACAGACCTTTTGTGCTTGTGTTTGCATGATTTAAAATTTTTTTTTGGGGGGTGATGTTTACTGTTCAGTTACAGTTACATGTTAACTGATGTTAAAATGTCCATCCATCCATTATCCAACCACTTTTCCTTTTTCAGGGTGGTAGGTGGCCTGGAGCTTATCCCAGGCAGCCTATGGTCCAAGGCAGGTTACACCCTAGACAGAGCACCCTCCCATTGCAGAGAACACACATCCACACAAACAATAGGGGCAATTCAAATTTTCCAATTCATTTGCATACCTGTCAGGAAACTGGACAGCCCGGAAACAGGGAGAACATGCAAACTACACATAACCGCACCGCTGGAGGTGTGAGGCAGCAGCGCCTGCCAATGAGCCTCTGTGATGTTTATTTATTTATTACTTCCTTATTAGCTCCACAACTCAGAAATTCACACTCTGTGTTAAACCCATCCCCTGAGGGAGCAGCCATTTTTCCGCACCCAGGGAGCTAGCACAGAGGGACATACCTGGTGACTGGGTTGGGATTCAAACCAGGAGATTTCTGCATCCCAGCCTGATGTTCTACTCATTGAGCCGCAAGGCCACTTTTTAACGTAATTATAAAGAGGTCACATTTTCAAAGATGTGAGACATAAGAAGCTTTAATGTAATTTGTGTGAAAAGAGAATGAGGAGTATTTCATAAGCCCATATAGTTGCTTCTTTTGTTATCAGATGTTCTTACACAGTTGCAGAGGTGTTTGCAGACCCAAATTTCGTTATGCTTAACTGTACAATGACAATAAAGGAATTCTAATTCTAACTGAAGAAGTTGGTTCAAGTGCAGGACAGTTCTACAATGCTACAAAATACGTGTGAGACAGAGATTGTACCTTGATTGTACCTTGATGACCTTTATTCAGCAGAACAGCAAAAATTTCTTAAAGTGTAACAGCTTGTAAACTCTTTGTCATTATCTTACAGTTAATAGGCAGTTAGTTTAATATTTACTGAAAAAAGTCTGTAAGAGTTAGCTCCATCGGATAAGCAGTGGACACGTTTAGATAACATCTTTTAAAAATATGTCTGGTGTAGGCTCTCCAGATCACTTTCCAGCACTTGGCTCTTAGGAGAAGGTGAAACGTCCATATGAACGGGCTGTGAGCAGGTGAGAGGAGCGGCCCAGGGGGCTGAGGAGCACAGGGACTGTTAGGAGCCCTCAGCAGCTTACAGGGGCTCGGCCCTGACTCATTTTCCAGTTAAACTAAGGCAACAAGGGGCTTCCTCGTCTGTGTCTTTCCAGAGTAGGGCGATGGGCCAGCATGAACATCTGTCCAACACCTCTGTTGATTTTGGCTTGGGACAGTGCCCTTTTCTGTGATCTGCTCAGCCACCCACTGTCCCCCACCCCCTTTGCTGTCAATGGTCTGTCCCCCACACCCAGAATCGTCAGCCCTGAGTTAGTGAGAAGCTGCAGTGACAATGTCCTGTTGCTCTGGGTTACGCATGTGGAAGCTCCACTAGGATTACCCAGAGTCCTCCAGCAGAAACCCTATGACAACAGCCAACAGCAGAACACTTAAGTCTGATAACAAGCATCCACGGCTGTGCACCTTACTACTTTATAGCACTTGAACATGCAATTTTTCATTTAGAATTCCAGGTACATAACTAATACAGGAGATGCAAAAAACAAGAATGGAGAATTAGACAAGTTTTAAAAGAAATACCATTATACTCCTATATGTAGGGATTTAAAAAATATATATTTTTCCATTCGTTAGCCACTCCCTCAGCTTAGAACACGGCTTGACATCTGGTGCTTCTCCACACTCTGTAAAAACATTAGGATGTCTTTTGCAGAGACGGCTCTCCTGACAGAGAGAGTGCTGACAGTCCCTGTAGCGTCTCAACATAATAACACACACTGATATATTCTCATTCCTCACTGCTCTGATATGTTTCTGACATGCATTTTTTTTTAGATTCTCTGTATTTTTCTTGTGTATTTTTGGCAGAACATTCACACATTCATACAAGAGAACTGACACACTAATAATTTCCAACTCAGACACTTCAAAAACAGTGAATCTCTCAACAGTCATGATTAAACAGCTAGAATATGGATAGAGAGGAGTCTTATTAACACTGCAAAAATGTCAGGAATATAATGTAGAATAACACAAAAACTAATTACTGCCTATACTTACACTGCTTTATGATTTTAATTTTTTAGTAAATCAATTTTGTATTTTAATTGAATCCAGCAGCCTTTAACTGTACACTCTATAAAACTAGTAGAATATTATCAGTGGTTTGGTTAATTGTTCTACAACCACCTAAAGAGATATTTTACTATATTTGTGGCCTGCACAGCAAGGATTCTGTTCACGGTAGTTTCAGGAACATTTGAAGCAACAGTCCTCGATAATGCAATGGAAAATTCTACTGTGAGTACACCCATATAGAATAATATAACAGGGGACAGATGTCATGTGATCTGTGTAGCACTAAATTATCCCTTTCTGGGCCGACATATATCAAACAGCTCAATTCATAAATTTCACAAAAACAACAGCGCTATTATTTCCTTCCTACCCTTTACTCAGTTATTTTCAACAGTTTTGCCAAAAGAAAAATTATTTCTTCATTTAGTCAAGGAACCATTTCTGGGTGAAAATACAGAAAAGCATAATAGTGCATGAACTGACAGGTACTAGGTCAGCCAAAACTGGAAGGATGGAACAGTACTTTAAGGACAAGTTTAAAACACCCCCTCAGACTGGGTTAGAGAACTGGGTCGTCCACTCCTGCTGATAAGAGTGAGTTTCTTTTTATGTGTGCATTGCTTAGCAGGGACCAGGGTCTCAGGGGAAGCCAGCCTCCCTCAACATTCAAAGCCCGGTCTAGCAAACGTGAAATGGCTTACAAAGAAGTGGCCCCCAGTGAGACTGGGACGCACTGGTCATGTTGGAGAGCCTTTAACTGTAGTCATGTAACAACTGAACAGACTGCTGCAAACATCCAAGCTGCAGGCTTGGGAGGTCTCGCCATCAACTGATTTTTTAATAACTGTTACATAGACATATATATGTATGCACACACTTATACAGTATCACCGCCCCGATATACTGAACACTCTTCCTGTGTTATCCCGCACAAATGCTCCTTCCAGCTTCTTGTTTCACAAGAAGGCAACTAAATATAATATGTATCTTCCTGATTGGCTGTATCTTATATGTCGGTTTACCATTCTCATCCATTACAAGATCCACTGAGAGGCATCAGCCAAGACCATACATTTGGATATGGACAGTAAAGGCATGTCCCAACCAGGATTGTGGGAGTACCTCATTGTTCCTTGTGTGTGATCGGGGGGTGCGTGTTGGGGGCTGATTTGCTCCCCATCAGTACTGAAGCCAAACCTACACCCTTGGCACTGAGGAACCCTGGTTCCTGCACAAACGGAAAAAAGGAAGCCAGAGAACCTGGGAGATGTTTCTGCTGGTTTCTCAGAAGGGGTGTCTCTGCAACTGCAACAGTAATGGTGCTGAATAAATCCAGGGTTGAATGGAAGTACGTGTGCTCCACATTGTATGCTAAGTATAGCTTGACGGATAATAAGCAGCACTTTTGGCATCAAATATCCTTAATTTCACAACTTAACACATGGGAGTGATGCCGGAAGACTGGAAGAACAGACCATTACAGAAAAACTGTTACATTCTTAAAAAGAACAAAATAAATCTCAACTTTTTGCTGCATTAAAACAGTTTGAAGGATGAATTATGTCGAGATAACACTCCAACACCCCAAAAAACACCCAATTTGCCAGAACTGATATTAAATGTATAAACTGCAGTCTTCTTCTTTTCTTTTGTAAAAAGAAGATGACCTGGTTACAGCAGTTAAGCTGTCATTTTTACAGTCCTGGCAAAAAATGCAGAGTCGTTCGTGAAGTTTCCAGGGAGCAGGCAAAGCCTCTCCGTTTTCACAGTCTCTGAGCTTGGAGGTTCCTCCGTGAAACCTCTGCGGTTTGGAGACATGTCGCTCAAAATAAAGACTTTCAAAAAAGTCTTGTCTTCGCTTCAAAACAACGCGGCTGCCATTGCAATTCCTTCACTGGCAACAGTTTTCAAGTTTTACACGGAGTACGTGTCTGAAAAACAACGCAAAACTTTTCTAAAGACGGTCTTGGCTTGAGAATTTAACTTTATAACTGAATTCCTTTTGGTAAAGACAAGAGGCACAATTTTGACTTCATATGATGTGTTTAGTATAACTTTAGTTCAGGCACAGGTTCGTTGTGCAGCGTACGGTAAATAAGAAGTGCTGACAGTTTATATGTAGCAAATCATGGCGTGAACCAGAGCGTTTTTTTTTTAACTCAAAATGAACTCTAACTATTGACAAACAAAACAACCGATCCAACATATGCATATGTTACGTGTGTACAACAAAATACTACATTTTAAAGAATAAATATTTGCATTTAGTAGAGAGAAATTTTCCTGAAAAGTAAAAATAATACCAAAAGAAGGCTTTGGACTATAGGGTTAAAATGATCTCTCCTTCCATTTCCCGTTTCTGCAATCTTATCGTTATAAAAAATTATAATCATAAAAATAATTACATAAAGGTGACTATGAAATGAAAATCCCACAAAACAATCAAAGCCTGTAGCATTTTATAATTTACAGCACATTTATCTTTATACATACTGTTGTATTTTAACATTATAGTTATTTTAAAAGCTCTGACAAGCTTTATTTTAAAAGCTTCAAAACGTCTTTTTGTTATCATATTATCCCCGTATGATATCAGTCTTTAAAAATAAAAAGGTAGCTTTTAATATGAACTTCAAAATTTTGTAGAACTATTACAGACGTGGAGGGTCATTCTGATGGTGTTATTTTCAGCTGGCAAAAAACACTGAGCTAAACACGAGCAATTAACTTTTTGGATCGAGGAGGTCTTTACTGTAAAAGCCCATTTTACAAGTCTTTTTGGAGGTGTAAAGAAACCAGACATGTCAGACGTTTTCATCCATGTTCTAATCTCAAACCTGCACCCTGTCTGCCAGCTTCTGGATGGCTACTATCACTTGTAGATATGATGTCTGCTTGTCCTCCTGGGAACGCTGCCTTATAGTTAAAAAAAAAATGAGGCAGTTACTGAAATACTTGAAAAAAATATCCTCCAATCCGAACGCTGACATAATTGTGATAAGTAGACTGTGGAGAATAAAAGCCCAGTTTTTTCCTGGTTCTATAATAAATATGAATAGGATAGAGAACAGACATTTTAATCTTGGGGTCTGCAGACTTTCAGTGACACCAGGCCTAATCACAGTTAATGTGTTACTTAGAGGACAACCTTGGCCAGCACATGAAATACCACTGGAAAACATAATACAAGCAATTCTTGAAAATGTATCTGCAGTGCAAAATATATTACACACAGC
Source organism: Chitala chitala (assembly GCA_025773905.1). Taxonomy (NCBI): domain Eukaryota; kingdom Metazoa; phylum Chordata; class Actinopteri; order Osteoglossiformes; family Notopteridae; genus Chitala; species Chitala chitala. The sequence goes on along the minus strand of JABJVR010000106.1, from coordinate 9,435,727 downwards.
TAACTGGCTAGTCACCTATTTAAATGTAGACTTCATATAATAATGTTACTTATTCAGTTTCAGTTATGAGGCTTGAGCGTCCTACACTCAGCTAGGTATAAACTGCAAATGCTGAAAAAAAATCAAAGGTTTCAATTGAGTTACCGGGAATTATACCAAGAATGATACAGTTTAGACAATTAGCTAATTAATTACATAAAACACTTGATGGTATGCTAATTTAACTCTAGGAGTTAAATTCTGCGCCTTGTATTGCTTTGGAGTTTGTCTGCATAAAAACAATTGAAGAGATGTTGTTATTGTTGTTTTTCTTTATCTACAGATAAAACACCACAATGAAAAAAGCTGGTTGTCTAGTAAACATTTTATCCATGTGTTTGTTTGAGTAATTGTAAATATTTACCCTTTAAGAGCAGGTTTGGGAAATCAAAATGTATTTTAAAAGAAATTAAATGACTGTGTGGAACTCACATTAGTACCAAGACTGGAAAAATCTACAATCCCTGAGTACCATTAAGGGTAAATATAATGAAGAAAGTGATTCAAATTTATCTTACCATCAGATATAATATGAATTAAGAAATTTGAAATACAGAAAATGGAGAGTCTTGTTGACAGACAAGTTGCAGGTTTTGAATGTGAAACGAATACTGGCCTGCTGCTTGTTTTCACCCTGCTCTCCTTTCATCTTGTGTTTGTGTTCTGAGTGTTGCTCAAAACGCTGCCATACTATTGTTATTTGTTTTTAGTACTTGTAAAAAAATTGAGTATTTTCAAGTCAGTTTGTCTTGCCTTCTTCTGGGAAACATTACAGCACTCTGAGAGTTTATCTGGCAATCTTTAATAACAAAGCCTGAGGAAATTACCACACACTTGGAGGAATAACTTAAGAAACAAATGTCGTTTTGTACTACAGAAAGGCTTATCTGATGAACACTTTCAAACAGCTTCAGGCTAATACCCATAATTTAAAAGCACAAACAGTACAATGAACTAATTATTCACAGACCACTATTATCAGACTTGTTAAAGCTGTCAAATAGAGTACCGTACAGTACATTGTGTTGAAGGATGATCATGTATAATTCATTTATGACATGTATAAAAGATGAACAATTTATTCCACATTCAACATTACTGAGCTGTACAGAATATAGATATAAATCGTAATAGACCTTATAAATCATTTTGACTTTATTGATTCCAGTTTTGCTTATCAAATCCACTTATGAATTTTTGCTTCCGAATGTAATATAGCAAAACCTGCCCATATTCTCTTTAAAAAGTTCTACAGCAAATTTTACAACAAAGCTAACTTGTAGTGGTTATTTCATTTCCATATTTTGTTAAAACAAAAACAGGATATTTTAAGACAAAATATAAAAGTTTAATATTCGTTCAACCTATACATCCACAAATGCATAAAGGTTAAAAGTATCTGTGTCCCTGCAACAATAAACAATTTTTGTTAAGAAAAGACCTAAATAGACTGTATGCTAAAAGTGATTAAAAACCGTGTTAGTAATCCATATATGGAACCGTAATTGTCTTAAATGTCTTATTGAATTTCCAGTTCTTGGAAATTTAAAACCTATTCTAATTTGGAACCGGTTCTCAATATCCAACCCTGTTTCTCCTCAGTCCCGTTCTCGTGCCTCAGTTACTCGTCAAATCCTGCCCTCTTGTGGTGAATGCATTTACCAGTATTTAGATTAAGATCACTGCAACTAATTTGCAGACCTATTAATGACATATTAAATCAGCAAAATAATTGTATTATGTAATATATCTTATAATTGTTGTTCTTTGTACTGTTATAGAAAACATAGTCTTTTTATTTTTACATCTAAAATTATGTCAAATGGTAAATATATCGTTTGTGGCGATTAGCGTCGTTAATTGTGTCCATAAAAGTCCTGCGATGTATGTCTTCGGTGCAAGACCTCTTCTATCTACACTTGTCTCGGTAGAGCTTAGCAATTTTTGTAGTATGCCTGTTTACCTGAAAATTCGTAAACATGGTTTCAGTTGTATATATCGTACAATTACCATTTTTCTGTAATGTAATTATACATTAAAAATGTGAACATGTACATAAATTTTGCAGTTTGAGAGATTTCAATAAAGCCGTTTACCTTATCTAGTTGTAGGACATTACATATATACAATAACTGCATTGCCAATACATTAAGAAATGGTTTAGAAAAAGTTTGTACTTGAAAGGCCAACACAGACATTAAATTATGACTATACAAACTCTTGACTAATAATAATTCTGAGAATGACAATTTGCGTTGCTTGACCATATACCAGTCTGTAACTACGTCAATCTAAAAACTGTATTTACATTTTATTTTGATTTGCGTAGATATCTTTTATTCTCTTCTGGTGACAAGAACTTATCTGCCAGCAACGAGAAAACTTTTTAACGGTCTTGTATCCGTCCCCACCCCTTTGCTCATGAATGTTTTGACCAATCACATCTGTCTCCAAAAAAACTTTGCGCCGTCCAGGGTATAAGAGCTTTCAAAAGTTCCAGCAACTGTGCTAGATCTCCAGCTTCCTGACCTGTGGTAATGCCAACACATCTACTGTAAACAGAGTATAAAGAATAATTATATTAACGTTACTTAAATGCATCGATAAAAAATAAAAATCCACAACGCGAGAGTTAAAGCTGAAAAGTGGTGTCTGAAGGAAAGATGCAAGGCGAATCGGGCTCCCCGCTGTCTCCAGCGGACAGTCTTAGCAACAGTGAAGAAGAACTCGACAGGCAGCAGAAACGATGTGGGAGGAAAAGAAGATCGGGCAGGAGAAATGGGGAGGATTCACACAGCCCGACCCATGGGAAAAGAGGAAAAAAGTCGAACAGCAGCAGTCCACAGTCTTTTGAGGAGCTTCAGACGCAGAGAGACATGGCGAACGTGCGCGAGCGACAGCGGACACAGTCCCTCAACGAAGCCTTTGCGGCTTTGCGGAAAATCATTCCTACTCTGCCATCAGACAAGCTTAGCAAAATACAGACGCTCAAACTTGCAGCCAGGTACATTGACTTCCTCTATCAAGTGCTGCAAAGTGATGAGCTGGACTCTAAAATGGCAAGTTGCAGTTATGTGGCACATGAAAGACTAAGTTATGCCTTTTCGGTGTGGAGGATGGAGGGAGCGTGGTCCATGTCAGCATCTCACTAGCGTCTGTGGATTTATAGGGCAACATGGTATGCATTGCTTTAAAAAACTCACGTTTATTCTTCTGTTACTTTGTTTTTATTTTAGTTTATTAATAATAAAATTGCTTTATTTTAAATTCATACGCATCTGTCAAGTCAAGAAAAAAAAAAAATATATATATATATTTTTTTTTATTATTTTTTTTTACAGAATTATATATATATAATTCTGTTTCAGTTAAGTGAAAAATCAGAAAGCAATTTAAAAAGTTACCCTTAAGATAAAGCTAACTGATGTGTTAACCACTGGCCTTATTTACACTTAATACAAACAATTAATAATTATTGTCAAAATAATAATAATTAATCTCCTCATCTGCAGGTAACACCGATCCCATTAGTTTCTACGAGGGGGCGACTTCTGGAGTCCAATGCTGGATATGTACAAAGCTGCAATATTTGAGGAAGTAATGTTTTCAAGGAACCAAAGATGACGGGACGTGAAAAGCACTTACAAAAGGCCGTGAGCAACAAACAGTCGAGTGCTTACACACTTTCACGCGCTGTACAAGTCTCAGTGTTAAACTTGACAATGAATGTTGGGAATGTTTATGCGTGTCTTTTGAACAAGCCGTGCTGTCAAAAAAAGCTGTTTCAGTTTAATGGTTATCGGACTGCATTCAGCCGTAAAATGTTTCGAAATTTTGGCTTTTACCTATGCAAAAATATTTGAATTAATATTTGCCTTCAAAATACATTTATTAATTTATTAATTACACTTGCTGTAATGCAGGATAGATCTGGTGTCTATATGCATTTATATTTTTATTTTTTTTTTTGTAAATAACTGTATTTTTCTGCAATAAAATATGAATTTTTAAAAAGTAAGTATATATTTAATTATCGTTTTTATTAAAATAATTGTCTACACGAGAAACCTGGAATATGTAAAGGCCTAGTTAAAAATAATAGTTATTAAAAAACCGTTTCTGAATTGCGAAATTTCGTAACTAGGTATTTCCACGCTTTATTTATGCAAAATAGTGACATTGTAGATGCATTACTGTATTGCATTAATACTGTTATTTATTTTAAGTAGTTAAACTTTTTCCCCCCCAGGATATAAGGTGTACCATTTACTCTTGATTGTAGCAATAAATTATAGTCAGATCTGTTATGGTCGAATTAAAAGTTTGACAGGTGTTTTATTCCGATGGGCAATAAATACATTTTAAAGCAATTAATTGAAATTTAAGTAGACTCTACTGGCATACTCGTTAATATAACGGAACTAACATTTCACAGTGTTTAATAAGCTTTTAGTTAGCTGAGATAAAGAGTTTTAAACAGCTCAATGAGACAATGAGGCCGCGTTTAAGATTGTATAAAGTATAGATATATACTTATTGTGTCTTAACATGTTCAAATACAGGGCATATAAAATATGGTGCACATGAAATCTCGAATATGTATTTAGCAATAGTAAATTGCAAATTCTATTTGAACAGCGTAAATTTAATTTACGGACAAAACGTTGCTGCAGTGCTTGTTCTACACATCGATGTAGTTTCTCTAAACAACAGTTTTAAACAGTTAGAAAATTATAGTGCACATTTATTCATTTATTTTTCGCGTCATTGTGTATTGTATCTCAAAGGAGTTATATTATGACCAGAACTGCAATTCTTACAGATCGTTGAATTATCCACAAATGCTCGTATTTTCGATGTGAGTTTACTTTGTTTTCTGAATGTGTTGACCGATGAGACACAAATTGTGTTCTATAGTTTATTATATGTGGTTGTCAGATGCAGACATAGGCCTCGGCAATAAACGTCAACGAGTCCATATATTATTCCTTTTCTTCTGGTTAAAAACAAAGTCTGGAAAAGCATTTTGGGCCATTCTCTCTTGCATTCTTTTGAATCAAAGCGCATGGCCATTTGAACAAGGTGTGTAATTGGGTTTTGGGGCATGTATGGAATTCCCAGATGTCTATGAAATATAAGCAGCGTTTGACAGGTCACCGAGAGTCGGAGCGGGCTACATCATGGAAGAAACTCGGTTGATTTCGTAATTACCATAATAACTAAAGGTACAAAAAAGTGTGTCCGGGTAGGTGTTCTGCAATTATTTAATGTACATAGAGTCACAACCTCTCTCACTTGTATGTTGCATGGAAGCCTTTTACGTAATTTCATATAAAAAGATTAACCGTGCTTTTAAGAGCACTGATGTTTTCGGTAATTAGCATTTACTATTTACATTTCGTAAAAACGTATCTATTCGTTAACAAAAATTGTGAAACAGCATTCAGAAAAATCTATGCAGCCTACACGAGAAAAAGATATATTTTCATAATATTTTGTTTATCATTGTGTCGGGACTGGGCAGTGAACACTGATAAAGTACAAATACATAGGTTAGCAATTCGGTAATTTCATTCTTGGGCTACACTCCAGGTCCACCTTAAAATTCATTCTTACCAGATTACAATAAAGGCACGTGAAAACAGCATATGGCAGATGTTCAGCCACAGTGAGGCACGCCTTCAAAAGCTATGCTTTTTTGTTGGGAGGGGGGGCGTAGAAATACATTTTCCAAGTACAACGCACATCAGAGACTATTATTCTTTGGAAACAAGGAAAACACAATTTTGGCTATGTTTAACGTGTTTGGTTGTATGTAAATAAACTTTTAAGGTCTAGCCTATTAGTCAAATTTGGCGTTAACGAAATCCGTTATCTACGGGATCTGAAACTGAACCACAGAAAAATATGACCTATGCTCTGTATATAAATATTTGCACAAAACATCGGTAAGCACAATTATTATTATTAAGGTTTTTAACAATTGAATTGTTAAAAGCTTATGTATTCATTGTTTATTTCCACGCGAATTTGTTGAAACGATGGTGCCAAATTTGTTACGTAATTAGGTATTTATGCAGTCATTAAAGCAATACTAACAAATTACGTATTTATGCAGACATTAAAGCAATACTAACATTTTTTGCTCTTCTAATTTCATAATAGTATTAGTTGTAGTAACAGCAGCGGCAGAAAACGTTTGGAATATGTACCTGTACAACTGTGTGACTGATCAACATGAATTTTGAGGAAGGCGTCTGTTTACTTGCAGCTACGTTTTTGTGACTTTCATGCTGACACGTGGCTCAGTGGGGAATGCTGTCACATTCACGGTCATGGGTTTAAGTCTCGTTTATAATCTGTGTGTGTGGAGTGTGCATGGTTTACCTGTGCACGTGTGGGCACAGTACGTTTGTGCCCTGCGCATGACATGCACACCATATCTATGGTCATCCAGCTAAAGAAGTTGGAAATTTTATAAAGTCACCGAAGAATAGATTCGTCCCAACTGTGTAGCTGTGAGGTGAAATGAAAGGCTTTCAGTCGGGTACATTCTGCTGCACTCTGGGAACAGTGGATGCATGAGTGTTTCCCATTTAAACGTGTCATTGTGAGTCCCCACTTGTTATAGTTGTCCATTTGATCTGCTGGTTCGCTCAAGACCACTTCTGTTAGTGTCAGCTGCTGAGGAGGGGTCAGTGCAGACCTGGACAGTGTCTCTGATGTGTTTTTCTCAACATACCCCCAGTGTTTCCATAATTATTATCTATGCAGATTTTATAGGTTTAAAAGTGTGTGCCAGATATTGGGAAACATAAGGATGTTTCCTATGTATAAACAATTGTTGCAGCAGAGTACCTGCTGAAGAAATACTCAGATAAAACTTCAAAAATCTTTGACTGTTTGCACCACTGCAGGTAATAAGTAGACACGACAGATATATTCACACAATACTGTTGTGTAAATATGTGTCAATGACAACTGAGTCAGCTGTACAGTAAATCTTAAAACACTGATAATTCAATGATATAATTAAATTTCAGTCATTTACATATGTCAGCAGTGGGGACATACAGAATGTTTCAGGATTTGTCTTTATCTCATCTTCAGGTATTTTTTGTGAAACAAATGGCATTTGACAAAACAGGTGAGTTATATAAAGGATTTCACCATGTGGGTTCAATGGTGGAAACATATATCTATATGTTTGGTCTGCTGTAGTGGTGGTTTAATCTCTGAATATGCCTTCAAAAAAAGGCTTTAACACAGAGAACTGAAGTGTCATGTAAAAGCTGAGGCTTTGGGGTTCAAACCCTCATTATTCACTGTGAAGGCAACAAGAGAGCAAATATTCATATCTGGAAAACAGGAAAAAATATGCTTCAATAGCGACCTAAGCTCATACTCATAAGTGGTGGTCGGTCTGGCCACATAAGCAGCAGTGGCAGCACAGGTATCCATCATTAGAGTGTTTGGCAGCACAGGTATCCATCATTAGAGTGTTTGGCAGCACAGGTATCCATCATTAGAGTGTTTGGATAATTGTTTACTGATTCCATGTTTATGAAAAAATAAAATAAAACAGACAAACCTGTAAAAACAGCATGCACAGGGCTCAAGCCACTGACTGTAAGGGTGCAGTTTTTCCCCCAATTGGGGGGGTGTCTATATAACTATATAGGTATGTAGTTACATATATTTAACAGAATAAATAACTCCCATCCCCCACCATCTGTGCCTTTGAATTTTAGGTGTCAAAACATGCCTGTAAATTTAGTCTTTGCCTCCTCTGAAAAAATTGATGCTTAGGAAGAAGCCATTATTTTAAAAATCGTATTCCACCAACAAGAAGGGATATATTATTTTTAAAAATTGGCAAAATTTTAAGTGAAATATGAAATGAATAGTGATAAGTGCCTACTTAGCATTGTAAACAAGGTATCTGTAGAGAGTCATGAGCTTTATGGTATTTCACACAAACTTCAATGTCCTGCAGTGTCTTTCTGTGCTCTAATGGCTAATTTGAAAGGTAAAGCCATACAATGGGAGACCTGAGATGTCACATTTCTATTGGTCATCAGGTAATGAACCCATGCATCTACAGCAGGCCTTGTTAATTAGCCCAAATTTGGGGTTGAATTACAAAAACCACATAAACTCATGGGCCAAACATTTCAAGATGCGATTATGCGTCAGCATCTCCATGCTGGTGATTTAGTCACATTAGCTGATTCCAGTATCCAAATGGGAATAAAAGAAAATGCTATTATCACAATAATCATGATCTTTCTGTAAATATTTTTATTTGTAAGAACCAATCAAAAGGACAGTAAAATTACTCAGGTGCTGCACTGAAAAGCCCTGATCTACAGTGTCTATCCATTTAATTAGCCTTTATCAGTATGTCCTTAGTCAGAAGGTAGCTAGCTACTTATAACAGTATTTTAGGTGTGAATTTACAGTTCTATCTGGCACTGGAGCTTTAATTTTTTTATCTTTTTTTACATCAATTTACATTTAAAAGACCAATTACTACAGAAAGATATGCATACTAAACACTTTTTTAAACATACACAATATGAACAATTGCTGCTGTTTTGTACTGCTTTTATTTTTTCTCTAATTTGTCAACCACAGAGAAAAGCCACACTACATTTATTTGTACTGTGTGTATTATGACAATAACAATCATTCATTCACTCATTCAAACGTAAAAATATTAACAACTAGAACTGGAGCTCACTTTTAAGGGTGTTGTGTTTACATGAAAAGGACATCACATCCCAGAATAGCAGTCAGCAGTCTAAAGATGACGATGACGGAGGGTTGCTGTCGTTCGCGTCCAGGGAGCAGGCGGCATGAGGGCTGTGCCCCATGTTTGTGTTTATGCACTGAACGTGCACCACCCAGGCAGCGGACTAGCCGCGGACGCGGGTGCCTGCGAGGATACACAGTGATGTCACAGACAGGAAGCAGCCGGGAAGACTTGGCGCTTGGCGCAGCTGACTCACCGTCCAGTTGGCTCGCGAGCATTTCTGCGAAAATAAACAGGCAATCAGAGAGCGGCAAGGGCGCACACAATGACACTACGAAGTTACGTGGAAAATAAAAGCTGATTTTTCACTTCTGCGCTGTGTTTATTTGCGTTATCCACTCGTCCATAAATAAAGGTCCTTTCACAGGAAGGATAAACACACAGCCAAGTGGAAAAACAGTTAAAATCCAAAGCAATGATTTCAAACGTTCCTGTTTATGTTTGACTGTGTTTGAGGACCTGTATATTTGGCTAAAAGTTATGGTTTGCAAAAGAAGAAGAAAAGATTATTTTCCAAAAGAACAAGAACGAGCACTCTCTGGTAAAATGTAAACGATTTTGCTTTCATGGTCGGTCAGATAATTTTGCTGTGAAATAATACACCCACTTCTTCTTCCACGGACCTTTTGCACATGTGGCTATGATTGGAATGCATTTACAAATTACACCTAGACAACAAAGATCCTTGAACCATGGGTTTTTACAGTAATGCCCCTAGATATGAGAAAGCAAATACTTCACTTCCATAAACGAGGTTATAAAATCTGAAATGTATTTGTTTAAAAGAAGTTTAAATTAATATTATAATCTTGCCATGAGAGCAGTGACAGTTTCAAAGACGATTTTGCGAAAGGAAAAGTAACAGGTAATAAATTTGGATGACTTCTTTTATACATCACATTAAATGTACATATTTAAATTTTAATTTTTGTGTGCTTGTTTGTATTTAGAAGCGATACCGCAGAATGGAATTAATAATGTATGTATGTATGTATGTATGTTTGTATGTATGTATGTATGTTTGTATGTATGTATGCTCCAAGCACCGCTGCAATTTCCTAGTAATGTGAACACCTCACTTACATGGCACTAAATGTTTCTGATTCTGATTCTGATAAATTCATGAATGTACCATGACATTTTGACAGCTTTAGATTGCTCTTTTTATTTAATAATATAGTTTCTGTCACACACACACACACACACACACACACACTGTATATACAACTATTTCCTTGCTTACAGATTATGATGATGATGACAATGAAGAACATCATCGAGTGTCCAACTACACCATTTTACAAATAACACACCCAGATGTCTTTATTACTCATGCATATGTCTGTGACTTATTATTCTGCAGTTCTTTAGCTCGCTTCCCAATGTGTCATGCAAGGAGTGACCATGACAGCAGAACCTTAGGAAGTACGTCCAGTGGAGTGACAAAGCGGCTTCTGTTCTGTTCATACATATTGGTTACAAAACGAATGTTAATGTCTACCATTGCCTTTTCTGATTATGAGTAACACTGAACAATAGCTTCTGAGTGAATTAATTCACTGAATAGACACATGGCACGGCAACAGTCCCTCTGTGAAAGATTTCCAGCATGTTAAAGTTAAGACTTAAAATACTTTCAAGTTCTTAACATTTTGATGTCAGCAGCTTAGTGCGTTTAACACAACTTTTTGTCTGGAGGTGTTGGCAATAACCGTCCACACTTCTGACAGGTTTCAGCCACATACGATATCAGTTGTATGGGTTTGAGAACCTAAAATAGTTTTTGGATGGATTTCACGCGTTTTATTTCTGAAGTTGCATACACGTACTGTGATGTGGTGTACATTAAATGGTAGCCAGGCAATGAGAAAGTAATGTTCCGTTTTTAATAAATACAAAAATGTAAACACAAATAAGATTTTTGTCTTAACATTTGACACTGTTATTAAGAACCCCCAAACTAAGTATTTGTGAGTAACAAAAGATATTATTGTAATGAATTTCGGTAACCTAAACAGGTTAAAAGACCGTAAATACTTGAGAAAATCATAATAAAGATCATAGTGAAAATGGGCTTTCTGTGGACAACTGTAGAAGTGGAGGTAAAAAAAGTTTCCATTTGCCTAAATAATATCTCATGAGGGGGGGGGGGGGTCATCTGAAATATGACTTTAGAAATATGACTAAAGCTTGATATCTACCTAAGCACTGAAGGTGCTTTGTAAAATAAAACAGGCACTCAGGAGTCATGAGTGCATTTAATGTCACATTTGCACGAAGGTGAAACTATAAACATTAGCGATGTTGTATTTATCCGAATGAATACTTTATAGAAAAGATTCAGGGAGGCGTGGTGGGGGGGTGATTGTGGTAAATGACCATCTCTGCACACATTTCACATTTAGTCATTAAATATTAACTTAAAGAGCAGACACAAAATGATAAGGTAACATTCATTTACACTGTCTTAGAACTTTTAAATCAGTTCTATTTTCAAGGTAAATTTAAGCCCATATGAGGACCTGATACCTTGATTTACAGTACATCAACCAGATTTACCTTATTTATTATGGAAATTACAACAAATTTCCCAGGAGTGCAATAGGTTCCTATAGCCTTCTTGCCTTTTGAGAAAATTACCTTTAATAACTATCCCCTCTCTTTTTTCCCTGATGGGTCCAGTTCTCAATTTTAATCCCTTCCATTAATTAACCAGAGCCCACTGGGCCCTCTACACAGTGGCTGTGATATGAAGAGAAAAATCACTGAGATGTTCATCAAGATCACATTGTCTCCCTTGTTCCCTTCTCACCAGCCAGACCAGGAATAATTCTCAGACACCACATAGGATGACGAGGGGCTGTCACGCCTACATGAAATTCCACCAGTTTTTGGAGGGAGCATAACATATTCATGGGTGCACTTCCCACTGCCTAAAAAGTCACATGGAGAGAAGAGCTCAGGTCATTCCCTTATGAATGGACACTGCAGGTACCATGTTGGTTTAAGAGACACTTTCTTAAAAAGTGCTGGATCTGTTTTTAAACTGCTGAAGTGCCTCCGTGACTTATGCTGTACTAATATGTAAACTGTAAGTAGTTTTGCACAATCGAGTAATCAACAGATTTCATTGTATGGTAACATGCAATGACAATAAAGACATTACAATTCCAATAAAGCTTGAGCTCGACAAAATAGTCGATGTGTTCAGGACAGACATTTCTGAGGCTTTAAAAGCTGTACTTCTGTGGATCGATGTATATGAAAACATCTACAATTTAGCATCCTAACTAATGGTTGGCCCTGAAGGTCTTACATGGGGTCCCTTATGCAAAGTGTTACTGCAGACTGTGTAGTACTTAGCAGTGATACAGGGTGACTTCCCAGAGACTTCATAAAAAACTGCAAGGTAACACATTGCACTGGAGATGACAGTGCAGAGCAGCAGCCACAGGATGTTAGTGCAACAGTCTTGCCAAAAAAGTGTCAGTACAGTATATACTCTATGGACAGAGAACTAGAGTCACATAAACAGCCATAACTGTTGACATGATTTCCATCAAAGGCATTTTAAGCCCACGTTAAACTGTATCATTACTTCTCATTATCAGTTCCAGCAGGTTTAGAAACACCATGTAGACAGAGCAGCTTCAGCTGCCATTCACTGCTAATGCGACCAGGCCGAAAGTTTGTAAAGAGCATTTTGTAATTTGTTACAATTATTTTTTCATATGTTTCACATTCAAATTCATAGACATTTTTTCGGCCTTCAGTTAAATGCTGATCTTAATTATCTGCTTTTCTTGGCATTGGAATCATCAGAGCACTTCTGATATTATTTATTCAGTTTTTATAAAATCAACAGTGAAAATTACCTCAGCTAAATAAGAGCTTCACATGATGGCTTAGAGGTATGCTTTGTGTTTTCACAAAACCATATTCAAACAATTTCAAGAAAAAAATTCCACATTTTTGATAACAATAAAAATGGTGTGCAATGATTTTATAACACCTTAATGAGTGATGTAGATTTGTGTAAATATGAATGTATAGTACAATGCTTATAAAACTCTTTCACAAATCCTTTCACAGAACACATTACATGCCTACATTACAGATGTGGGCAGGCATACGCCCTGTGTGAGTTTTCAGCATCATTTTTAACAATCTGTTTCTTACAAAGCTTTTGGTGTGACTTTTTGCGATATCTCGTATTTCACTGAGTACTTTCATGTGTGCAAAAACTACCCAGATAACAGACCACAACTGCCCCTGAGTAAAAAAGGCTTAAATACCAACAAAGGGTATAGGCACTTGTGTGTCATTTGTGCCTGTGTGTCGCTTCCTTTCACCATATGTGTGACTTGACTCATTTCTACATAGTTTTGGCCTACGATGGACCTTTCGTTTGGTCTTGGCTGTGTATCTGCGCTCAACCTCGCCTCTCTGACTCCTTCAAACTTCAAATGTTCTGACAGAACCCTGATACAGGACTTTGATGCCTCACGCACGGCCTCTAGATCCAAATTCCCCACCCCCACAATGCCTCTCAGCAGCTGCTTGGTCCAGTGAGTGAAAGGTGCATGAGCTCGTTCACCGTCTGTAGACAGTCACAGTGGCTATCTAAAAAACGCTGTGTAGTCATAACTAAACAGCAGATGTGAGTACAACTCTTTGACATGTCCTGAAAAGTAAAAATTGCTGACTCTTGACTTTTCTCAGGTCTCTTTCCTGTCTTTCACAGAATGAAAAAGACAAATGTACCTGTAGTCCAGAGGGAGGGATGCGCAGGTCCACTGGGCCGACAGCTGCAACACACAGCCTAGGGAACACTAGACACGGCATGGTGTAGTCAATATGGTCTCGCTGTACACAGCGAAGCGCTATAAAATAGCTCACTTTGTAGCTGTGTATTTCCAATGAAAAAAGTATTCAAGGAGTTTACCTTTCCTGTTTTTACTTTTCCTTGGGACACACTGGCATTTAACTTGCCTTGAGCACTAGTCTGCCTGCAATAGGGTCCAGGACTCCCATAACCTTGCACAGGATAATGGGCAGGAAGTTGGGTAGATGAATGGATGGATGAATGGATTTATCTTTTATAGATAAATTGATCAAGTCTGCATAAATACCGATTCCATAACTTACCCTAATTCCCTCACGTTTTGAGTTGATTCTTATAATATTTAACAGGATCTGATGGTACAGTAACTTTTTGTCGTTTTATCTCAATGTTGTCCGTATTGTTTCTCTTTCTGTAAAAACAATTATCATACTTCAAAATTATTAAAACAGTTAATGTTGCTTTTAACACTGCAATGATCACCTACTGCACTGCTAGATGTTCAGAAGTCTTCTACAAACATCTGTTTTTGGCATTTGTCTGGTGATTAAAGCCAATGGCTGTTTTGTTTATTGACATTATAACTTCAGTGCCCATCATGCAAAGCATTCCCACAAATCTATTTATACACCATTTACAGTATGTGAGCACAAACAGCAGCGGACCATGGGCCAGAACTATGTGTGGGAGATTAAGCATAGACTGAGGGTAACAGAGGCCAAGAAATCAAAGTCAAGTGTGTTTAAATTTCCTAAGTGTAACATAAACACATGTCTTGAACTTTTACATAACCTTTGAGTTCCCCTAAATGAATGCTGGAGTCTTGGAGCCCATAGTGTAGCTATTCAGTAAGAAATCATTTTGATTTGGTATAGAGTCAGTAATCATTTATGCAGTGCAATAAAACACATTGTTTATTAATACCTCATGTAACAATATTAAATTGAATTCCCTCCCTTTTATTAATAACGCAATGGCTTACATGGAGTCTGCAAAATAATCACCGCAATATTACAGCAGTGTCTTACTGGGCCTCCTCTTACTGTGTTGAGGATGTGGCATGATTGATCGTGACACTGTAATTGGACTGTAGCTGGCTGTTCACTTCCTGTGGCTGTGTGGGTGACACAGCTGCAGCCTCACAGCATTCAGTTCTGTGTAATAATCCCTCAGTGCTGTGGGACACTGAATCACAACAGCCAGCTCAATGGTATGGCTTGTGTTCGCCCCACACACCTGCAAGGTACATGCGACTGCCATTAGAAGTTTTTGGCACCACATGTTACGTTATATAAAGATGCTATGCTATGTTGTCATTTTTGAGGGCCCCTGTCATTGGCCGAACGTTCCTACATTTCCATACTTCTATGGTACCCCTGGATGCACATCCAGGATACGGGAACCCTATTGTCATCAGCTTTTACTGGGCTTCCTCTAAGTTTTAATTTTCTATCATTATGCCTGTGTGGAACTAGGACACAGTTCCAGATAAACAGTATGTGACAGTAACCAGATAAATGGCACAGCAGAGATTCTTTTACTAGATTTTTTTAAATCTGTGATTTAGCTCTAATACACGGGATCTTGCCAATATTGGAACTAAAGTGTGCATTTTACATACTGTATAAAAAAGAATTCATTATTTGTAGGATTCTCATGAGGGTTACTGATGGTCTTAAATTCCATGTTATTGTTGCTAGTTTTAATAAACTATTTAAATTAAGTATTGTTGTTCCAATATATTTGTCATCCAGCCCATTAACTGAAATCTCTGAATAACCAAGAAATAGCAGTTTAAGTCTTGGAGACACTTTTTGTTCCAACAAAGTGTTTGTGTTAAATTGTAATCTGTTAACTTTCACTTAATTTAAAGTGTAAGGGCCATCAGGCTCACTGGGGAAGACAGAGAGGCAGAGAGTATGTGGACATATCTGAGCCTCAAGCAAGGTGTGGGGATGTGCAAATTAAATCTGAAACATTTGAAATATTTGATATTGTCACAAAAATGTGTCAGCGCAGCTGAGACAATTAAAATCCTACTAAAATGCACTTAAAATGGATAAACATAAATATTTCATGTCAGAAAAAAAACCCTCATAAATTCCATACAGATTAGCAATATATTTTGCTTGTGGATTGCGGAGCCCCGCCATGTTTTACTTTGTGCGTAATGTCTGGGAGGTCTTGATGAATAGTGCACTCCAGTGTCCCCAATGTCACATTAAATTCACCCAGTGCACACAGAGAGTGGAATATAAAGAAACGGAGCTACACATTTCTTGTTTCTCTTACCATTATCATATAATAACGATGATGATGATGATTATTATTATTATTACTTACCTAATTATTACTTTTCCTAGTGTCACAAAGAGTGGTAGACAAGCATTACTTTAAAAGTTGGGTAACTATGCAAAAAAATCCAGTTACATCGACTTGCTGGTACTCATTGTCACATTTATTCAATGACATATCTACACTTATTTGCATCAAAGTGTGCAAGGATGGGGTTCCTTTGCCACTCAACCACTCGGCCGTTTGTAAGTGATCAAGTGAGCAATTTCATCTCTCTAGTTCACTAGTTACACAGGACAATGAGCAGGTACTTCAGTGTAAGTGAATGATTTTAATTCCAAGTAAATGAGTGTGTTACTGAGTCTTATGAGTCAAGTCTGACCAAGAGTGAGTTCACTCAGTTACAAATACAACTGTTGTGCATTTATATTTGACACGGTCTTTGGGTACATTTGTTTTGCCCTGTTGTGGCACTTCGATGTGTCCCACTGACCTGAGTTTTCCGCCATATTTGTCTCATAATTTTGATTAAGTTTCATAACCATTCATAGCTGTGGGTATTAGTGTGCAAACTTGTACAAATTATCATTTCTAACCTATGACACAAATAAATTCCAAACTTACATTTTGAAAGTGTCTGAGTTCTTTTTTCTTGTGGCAGCAAAGAACGTCTCAGGTGTAATTATCCCGCTTTTCCTCAGGTGACCTTTAATCCCCAGTACCATAAGAGGTGAGCATTGCCAGAACACATAATGGCTCCTTTCCTATGGTGTAAAGTTGGCAGTAAAGCGCGCCAATTAAGGTAACCATGGTTACCAAGCCCAGCAGGCTGGCAGTGTAAGGAGCGCTCTCATGACTTCAAACGGTGCGTGAGTGTGGAGAGACCAAGCCTGATGCATCAGTGCTGGTTTAAATTAAGGCCGCCGTTGCACATGCACTCTTCAAAATCAAGCTCAACAAGGCTGGGGGGGTGGGGGAGGTCTGCAGTGGCGCAGAATAAAGGGGGCCGGCCTTCTGGATTTCATTAGAGTTAATTATCTTATCTGTTTCATTTCAGTGCTGACCTGGAGCCTGGCTGGTGCAGTTCCCAACTCTGTTGCGTTTTCAGAAAGCCCACGTCCTTCCAGAGGTTCTGACCTCCGGGTCATTAAACACTCCCTCGTCTGCTGAGCCAACATTTGTATGCTTGTTGTGCTTTTCTTCAATCACAGACCACGGATATTGGAGTTCCAACACAATATATGTGCAAATGATCTTATAAGAGACAAATTCTCATTTTACTTTATTTGCCTTAAACTTTTCAGAGTTCCTCATCGGGAGCATGTTTAAAACTGTAAACAAAGGCAAAAAGTAGCAGTGTACACGCATTCACCCACACGATTTAAAATCTTTATAATGCTTTCCCTGTGTTATCGCAAACTGAAAAATTATCATTCTTTATTTAAATATTTACCTCATCTGATCCGTGTGTTTATTTCTTGCCAGGAATTACTTGTTTTCAAATGTACATTCTATAATATTGGAGTGCAGTTTAATTACAGTCTGAAAAAGAAGTGTATAAAGGTAGCACACCAGGAAATAAAAGTCTAACCTTGAAAAGGATCAAGGATGAAGTGAAAGAATGCAAATGATGATAATTTAAACTCCTTCATTATTTTTATAACTTTGTCCAGTATTTTGAAAAATTGTGTTTTTCTGAACACCCTCAAATGTCAAGACATCTGTTTTTCTCAGCATACTAACCGCTTGCTGTAGGTATAAATACATTTCAGAATTTTTGCAGAAATGCCTCCATTTAATATTTTATGAAATTTTCCAATAGTTGACACAGGCAGGAACCTTTGTGCTTATTTATGGTTTATTACTTAGACAGTTAAAGGATCAGAAAACCTCAACTTCACTCCTAAGTATCTACTCAGATACTGTCACAGAGAACTTAATAAAAATTAAATATTTTACCTTTAAGTAAATAGTATAAAAATTCTACAGGACAAATGAACATTGTCACAAGTTTTAAGAATTGAGAAAATTGATTTGAAAGTTTTTTAAAATTTGATGACTCAAGAAACCATTCCACAGGGTTATTAAGAACCACAAAAAAATGAGTGCTTCCCAGGGAGTCTTCAATTTTGTCCAAATGTCTGAGCAAACCAAGATCTCAGTTGTTTGCCAGGTCGACTAATTATACAAGAACACCCCTCACATATCTGTCTGGGTTATCCTCACCTGGTCATGTATGAAACCTCTACATTTCAATATGGTGACAGACTGTGGACATTTTTTTTTTCCGTTTTGGGTCGTGCAGCATCACGCGGAATAGCTAGTTCCAAATGGAGAATCAGTGCTTCCATCACAACAGACAGCTGGTAAATCCTGATAAATATACATGGAAAGTATCTTAAACCATCCACAGAGACAGACCAAAGATAATCACGCTACAGCATAACTGGAACTCCCATTGACAGTGACTGGGTAATGCCTGGCTCTCTCAAATCATACATTAGAAGGACAAACTCTGAGTTGAAATAAAGCTTTATTTAATGAGGCTACTCTGCTGTATGTGTCTTTGTTACTTTACATCCTAACCTCTGTTCTGTTCTTGCTGTGCTGTGTACGTTTGATCACTGCATACCTCAGAACTAACCAAACGTTACATTCTTAAAAACAGACAGTGTGACCCAATAAAAAGTGTAAAGCCCAAGTCCAGCACATCAGTCGGCCTCTGGTTCTGGATGTGTCCCATGGGTGGCCTCCGGACACCTGTCCAAGCACCATGTACGCTACAGGCTTTGTTTCAGTGGCTTCTACGCCGCACGACAGCGTAAACAACCAGTACAGGAATAACATTGTGTTCATGCATTCTGGCAAGATCATCAAACAAGACGTGGAGCAGTCCCAGACCATTCCCAAGGGTGGAACCTGTGCAGAGCAGAAAGCATGCGTGTGTGGGGTGGGGGGTGGGGGGTATTGACAGGAAAAGCCAGGTCCCATGGGGGGCAATTTAAGCAATCCAGTATAATTTTGCCTGCTCCATCACCACAAGACAGAGAAGAAAGGTGGCCTGCCGTGATGAGATGCTGGTTCACTGAGATGGGGTAACTAGGGCTGGCTGGGTGGGGTCACGAGGCCCGGGGCTGCAGGTGAAACTGAGACCCTTGTCCGGGTGTACGCTCCTTCACAAAGGGCCTCCTTTCTGAACACAGTGACCCGCTGGGTCAGGGTCGACGGTATGCCCAGTGCTGTCGCAATGGCAAATGTCTGAAGGTTTGAAATAACAAATGACAACAGCCGTACGTTTTAGTATAATTACCAGCGTCACTTTTCATCTCCATGTCCCTTGTTCCTTCAACTGACTTGTCCTCCACTGACACCCTGTCAGCCTTCCAACATTAAAATGATCCTGAATGCCTTTTATGTACATTGCTTCTTAACTTTCCTATACTAGGGCAGAAACTTTCTTTGTAATTGTAATTTTCAAATCATCACATCACTATATTGTATTTCACTGGCTTGTATGAATATCGAGACTGTATTTAGTTCCCCTTCTGGTTATGTGCATGTCTTGATGACTTCTGCTAGTGCCCTTTCTACTGCCTGCACTGATTTGTAAGTCAATTTTGACAAAAGCATTCACTAAATAAATACATGTAAATGTAAATATTTGAACAGGCCTTCAGGAACGAGAAAACCACGGTGACCGTACCCAGGAGAATCGAGCTATGGATGATCATATCATGAGCAAACCCAGCTCCTTCCCCACACATGTCAATATGCCACGGCTTTAGCCCTGTTTCTTCTGCAGATGAAATCTTGCTTTCTGTTTTGCGGAGGTCTTTCCGAGCAATTAACTGCCAGCAGTTCATAACCCCTCAGGCTCGATTAACTTTGCTTTCTTGAGCCCTCAGAAGAAATGCTAATATTGTATTTGGACAGACAGGAATGAGGATTTGAATGTTTTGTTTTAATATCAACATAACAGTGATAAGCTTAAAACTCCAGCATGGGTAAAAAAAGGGAAAGAAATGAACGCAGGAATATAGTTTAACATCTATTATTAAAGTAACGCATTGCATGTGGTCAAGGTGAGCTTGTTAATGTTTCTGAAGGCTGTTATATCTATTTTCCGAACTTGCAGTAAATAAAAACTGATGCATTGCATCTGATGCAATTTTAGAATTGGCAAAACTCTTGGACTCTTGGTGATTTTAAACATAAAACTGCATTGAACTGCCTTTGGTCTAATGCCATATACTTTGGAAATGTGTTATACTGGAACGCTGTCTTTATAACAGACTTTCAACTCTTATGTTACAAACTTAATTTTCATTCAAAGGGTTTTCAAAACAGAAATGTATTATTATTATTTTTAATACAGCAAGGTAGAACAAAAACCTACAGAAAGTTCAAAACCGCTGAAATACACCAAACAAGAATAGAAGCAAATTTTGTTTGTGATAATCATAAACATATATTATTTCAGTGAGTGTTAAAATGGATTTCCATGGTTAACTTGTGTACTAAAGTAAAGAGAGATGGGAAAACCAGCTTTATTTGGTTGGTAAGTCATAAAGAAAAAATTTCTAAAATACACCTAAACTGAGTTTCATCATAAGAATACTGGCAAGGTGACACATTAATGCTGGATTCATTACTTTCTACATAAAAACTTTGATTGAAATAATATTCTGTTGTTTTGAGCACAGTCATTTTAAGGCCATAATCCATGAACACAGATTTCCACACTATCTGGAGAGGCTTATCAGCTCTTACTTATGGTGTCAAAAAAGTCCGTTTTGGTTAAATAGCCCATTAGACAATAGTGTTTTCCTAGGTAAATATTGCACACATGGTTTTAGCACTTCAGATAAAGAGAAGAGCAGCAAGCAGGCCCAGATGAGGCTGATTTTAGTTTGATGCCAGGGTTCATTTCCTCTTTGAGTGTTGTTAAACAACCTATTACACATCCTAGGGAACTGACGTGAAATATGCCGAGCTCGTAAATCAATGCGCGAGTTTCTTCAGGTGCTGGTGCTAAAGAGGTCACCCTTGTTAAGAGCCGGCCCTGTTCAGCTGTAAAACTCCCTGGATGTGAGTCTCACTGATCCTTGTTTTTATTGCTTTTAAGAGTGTTTTATGCTCATGCATATTCATGCACTGCCAAATGACTCGAACTGCATGCTTAAAATGTTTCTCTTCTGCGTCAAACTGGTTGAGATGAAAAGATGATTTTCCCCGAGTTCTACAGAACACCTTGCTTGGTTGCAGAGTGCTTTCCGCTTCTTTATATTACATCAACAGTCGTATTACTTTAATTTCCACAGGTCTATTTTGTACATGGAAGTGTGCCATGAAAAATGCATGTTAACTAATTTAGTATAAACATCAATTGAACGTCTTTATATATTTATGTATTTATTTACACCTTCTGCTATCTTATAAAATCAAGTGCTCTTTAAACAAGACTGAGGATCACTGAAAGACAAATATATGAACACATCTGCATAACTGTATGCTTGTACATAATTATGAGGATACGTTAAATAAAGATTTTTATTAAGACACACTTCATCTTGCCATTGCTTTGAATACTGAACCTGTAGCAGCATCCCCTATAGGAAGAGTGAAAAAGGAACGCAAACAAACGAATCATCAGGGAAGCATGCAGAAGTAACATTCACGTTTATTTTTTAAGTGAAATAATCTGAGAGGTCATGACCTTGGAACTGCTTTCAGAGACGTTCCCTTGGGCTGTTCCCTGCATCTGCATGTAATTAAGCTGCGGAGCCCCCGCTGAGCGGGCTGCAGTCAGGCCTGGGGGCGGGCGGATGGGCAGGCGGGTGCTCGGTTTTGACAGCACAGGTGATTGTTGGTTTCACTGGTGGAGCTGGAGGTTTGGGACTCTCTTATTCTCCATTCAACTTCCTGCCAAGTTTGGACCTGGAGTCTGTCTCGAAACACTTGTTTGGTCTCAGCAGACAAATACAATGTGGTTATCAGAGCTCTGTGCATCACAGTGCATTATGGCTGTGAATTAGACCAACACGATCATTTCTAAGCTTTTTAGTTACCAATGTTAATGAAAATGTGCATAATGTACGTGAGGTGACCCCTGACACAGGAACTTTTTGGGAAAAGCTGTACAGTACCTGAGTGCGGATAAGGTCAGGGGTTGACACATGCTGGTGTTTTGTGGGTTCTGTGACTGCATAGTGCTCCGGAGACATTGTCGCACTGCAGACATTGTGAAACAGTCGGGAAAGGCTTTATTCTAGCAGGCCACAGTGTCCGGTAACATACAAGTCATAAACAGCTAGAGGCTACCAGAGGTACAGTAGTTAACGAGTCTGGGCTGGGAGACACCCACAATTTTCCAGTTATCAGGAGAAATGTATTGTTGACATGAAACATGTCATATGGCATATCCCATAATATGTGATCTCATGTTTCTGTATGTGGCACGGACAGGACTGCAGAAGGATTGCGTGAATTTAAACAGAACCACATGGGTTGGGTTCAACGTCCCTTCACATTCCGGAGTGCTATAACATAGCATTTTACCCGACACCTGTTTGTGGAGCCAAGTGTATGAACAATCCGTGCCAAAAGGAAAAGAAAGACCATAGGGTGATGTCACAGCCAATGGCTGCTCTGGATCTACAAGCTTGAGCTCCACTGGGTGAGGTTATATAGCACGCCAGCGTTTCTTTTTTTTTTTTTATCAAACGAACACATTACACTTCCTTACAATGCATTGCGTGAAATATGACTAGCCTTTTAGCAAAATAGGAATTCCTGACAGAAATATGGTTGCTTGTCGTGATAAAATAAACTTAGCTATGCACCATAAGAGTGATTGTAGGGATCTTGAACTTGGATTAATGTCCACCTTGTCCTTTTTCTGATCCCACAGCTCGTCCAGCGCCTCCATCTCCCTCCGAAATTCTACTCTCAGCGGGCGTTCTCCCGCAATTCTTCCAACTCAGTTTCACGCAGGGCACACTGAGGTTCAAAACCTCAGCTCCAGGTCTCCCAGGGCTGCTCCGAATGCCCAAGACACAGAGCGGCCCAGAGCCACGGGTGCCGGGGTAGACCCGGGCAGACCGGGGTGGCTCATTCCAGACCTGCGTTGCTGGCCACCTGAGCAAACAGGGAAGCTCGGAGGAGGAGGAGAAGAAGGACGAGGCAGCGGGAAGAGCCAAAATCGGAGCGGCGGGGGAGGGCTGGCGGGGTGTCAGCCGATGTACAATAACATTAGTCTTCCGCCCTGGCTAGGCCGAGTGCTCCTTCTGGGCGCGGATCAGCCTCAACTTTGCTCCCGATATATATTTTTTCCGCCATCCCGTCTTTCGTGCGCAGAGCTCCCTCCAATGGAAACACATTCCTGCCATGCCTCACTGCCGTTCCCTGTTTAAATTTCTCATTACTAACAACATTACACGCACGGGGTGACTCCGCTCAGAGCTGCAGCCAGTAAGCAACACCGGCGCAACTGAGAGAGCCTTGGGACTTCAGCCCTGCCTTGACAACCTCCAGATGAGATGGAAGGAAAAAAGTGCCTGTGTATCTGTAAAGTATGACAAATGATTAATCAGTCAGCAGAGAAATATTGTGGTGTGCCTGTCGGCAGCACACAGAACATAACATGCTTCTGGAATGGCTTCATATTTCATGGAGAAAGGTGGAGTTTTCTAATTTTTATCAGTCTGGTTAATATTTATTCATCTTTTTTGTCCATTAAATATGTCTGGCAATTGAAAGGTCATAGATAATGAGTATTTTGAGAAAATTATCATTTCTATTTGTAGGAATGATAAAGTATCTACTACTGATAGTATAAAAATATACCGATAGTATAAATCTGTGTAAGGTCTTCATTTCCTTATAAAAATTGTTAGTTCTGGTGTAATTCCTAGACACAAAATATCCACATGTATCTACATTGTTCATAACTCTAAAGGGGTTATAATGTTTTAACACAACCTGAAACACTGTAAATTTTTTTGTATTTTTTCATTGTGGTTTTGAATAAGTGCAAGCGAAATTTGAAAAATAAAGAGACATTTTGCTACATTAATCCATAATTAAGAACATAAACTTTTACATTCTCACATACGTATTAAATAATAGGAGAATATAAAAATCGCGTATTTCCAAGAAACACCACAGCTCTTCTCAGTAAATATAGAAATAAATGCGGGCTGTTTGCAGTTGATGCAATCATAACTGTGTAGCTTGCATTACTGCACTGCCTGCTCCTTTAATGACTTTGGTTTGAAGTAATAATATTGAGAACGATCCATCTCCCTTTGCTCTGAAATCCTCAGGATACCAGAGAACTCTAGAACATTGAGTTCAAGAAATATAGTTCTCCCTTAGAATATCCAGGGGTGATGTAGAAAAGCCCCTCTTTTAAAAAGGGGGATTTATGAGTGCTGAGTAGACCTGGCTCAAAGGGGACCAGGCTTTTATGGAAAACAGACCCGTTCTTTTTTCCACGTCTGTTTCATCCCGAGCCAAGTCCTACACTTGTCGACCCTTCCCTCCATCTCCGGCTCACAGCACCCATGACTTCACGTGGTGTTTTCACGAACGGTACCCATCAGGCAGCTGTAGTCGATAACGTTATGGTGGGAGACGCCCGGCGAATTAGCTCTGACTCGTGGGCACCAGTGCAGGAAAAGGAAAGGTGGTTCATGATTGGTGGGAAACCAGCGCTCGCTTTAACTGTTGTTTTCACATTACATGGGACCCAGCGGAAGCCCGTCTGCAGATTCATCCCGCGAGGTGCAGAAACCGCACAGCAATGCATGGCTAGGGTATCGTGTGAGGAGAAAGGCCGCAATTTTATTATAGCCTTCGAGAGGCCTTGTGAGATTTTATAGTAAAACTGAAAGGCTTATAAAATGGCAGTCCTTTATACAATTGTTCTCAGCCTCAGAGTGAAGGCAACCTAGAAATAATCGAACAGCAAGGCAACTCGTTTTTTGCCCAAACAAAGCGTGACCTCCATGCCCTTTATGACCTACTAAAGTCCTGCTCCCCTCGCCCCCACATACTAACACTGGTGATATTATATAAACTTCCTCCTTCTCAGTAGGTGGGGAGGGCAGTGCAAAATATGTACCCAGTTTCACACCCCAGTGTCTGGAGCATAGTGCTCTATATTATGTCAAAGACATAAATGACAGCAAACACAGATGGGGGCTTCTGAAACCAGAATGTCAAAATGAGCCGGAAAAAAAATGAAGCCTTTGGTTTGGTTTACTCTGCACATGAGCATGGAATTGAGAGGATGAAAAATTAAATCAGTGTTTCCATTTTCCCACTTTCCGCCTGTCTCTTTCTCATTCTCCCCCTCTTTTTCTATCAGTACACAGCAATCTGGTGGGAAGATGTCTTTCCTCTATATAAATGGTGATTCTTCGTCAGTCCGCCTCCAAGCCAAACTTGGCCCTCTGTTAATCTAATTATCATGGATCAATGTTTGTCCAGATTCCCAAATACTCAGAAGCTGTTTTAACCATTATAAAATTATATATTAACTGCCCTCAAAATGAAATACAAGACATTTACCATAATCTGTACATGATGCCGGTATTTATTTCTTACTTTTTTAAATTTAGAAAATCAGTGATTTAGGATCAGTGACTTAAAACAAAAGATGTCCTAACCCTTCAGCTATTAGTTCTGTATGACTTGCATGCATTCTGTAAAGTTGGAAAATATAAATGATGCCTTCAAATTAAGTTTAAATATATTGATCATTTTGAAATATTAAACATATCTGAAACAATATTGGTTCATATATTTTGCATTGGGACTCCACCCTGTTTGACATGTCTTTGGGCACATTAAGAGTTAATCACATCCCTGCTTCTGTCCAATACACTTTAATTTTCAAATGTTATCATAGGCCTCCACACCAGCACTTAGGGCTTCCAGCTCTGGGCTGCATTTATTTATCCATGAACTTCAGACTGGCGGCTTGTAAAAAGACTCAAATAAAACAGAAAAACACCAGAACTGTTCACATAAAATAATCCAGCCAAAGCTACAATCAAAAACCACATTGGAGCTGTTTTATCGCCTTTTTCTGCTACCTAAATAAAACAGTAATGGTTTTGTGGAGAAATGCGAGTATGAGAAATGCCCGCCACTTGGCTGATGGGCCGGACGCACAGCGCCAAAGGCAGCCAGTGGCAGAGAGCGCAGAGCCGTCCCGGAGCCGGGCGTGCACCTGTTCCCGAGTCGAGTCCACAAGCCCCTGACAAAATGTGCCGATTCTTCAGGGCGGATTAGCGGCAGGCCGGACGAGGTGGCAGTGCCAGCTGGGACTCGGGATGGCCGTGAAGCAGCGTTGGCCCTAACGTGCTGAAATGCGTGGCATCCTGTGCATTTAAATCAGATGATCCCCTTGGTTGCTCATAGTCATTTTTTCTCAGAGCGTTAGGAGGTGATCCCCTGCTGAGAATCCATTCCAGACAAACACGCTGGTGCAGCGGCGTAGCTCAAAGGGCTCCGGTCTGCACCATACGGTCAGAACCTGGCACCAGCAGACGATGCCAGTGTTTGATCTGGTGGGCGTGTTCACAGCTGGATGGGTTTACCTGTGCTTCGGGGGTGCGGTCTTATGCCAGACAAGTGATGGAGCAAACTGGCTCGTGACCATACGTTATCACAGGGACCAGACTGGGGTGAACTTTAACACTCCCATTTTCAGTGAACATCATTGAGTCGGGCCGGTCACTAAGCAAGCACGAATCCCTGGGGGAATATCTGAAACTCTGTGGTACATGAGGAATGGAAGGCATTTTGAGCATGTAAAGCACTGTATGAAACTTCAAGCCACAGCACTGGGGCATTCAGTGCTGCTCATGAGCTCTAAGAGATGCTCATTCTACAATGCTCGCCAGTGCGTTTAGCCTAAGTGGCAGCCGAGGTAAATATTTATCCGAATAAGAAACAGATGGTTCAGTGCACATTGATACTGTTGTTCGATAAGATGAAGAGCCAGTGAAGTGCTCACGTGAATTTAATTTTTGATGGGAGTGCCCACTGTCCTCCGCTCAGACACATAAACAAAGATGTTCCTTCCCTGTGGCCTTCCTCACACTACCTCATTCAGGTCCAGTGCACTATACAGGCACATAACTCGTAACCCAGGCATTGCTCTGCTTCACTGCCATTCCTTACATCCTAATTAAATCCCAGCTATTGACTTGCCTTAATTGTCTGCTGTGACCTGGACAAGAGGAACTTGCTACATTTCATCTTTATTATGTCTTTATTATTAGGTATTAATACTCTATCTGAAGGTACATTACTCAGGTCTTCCTCTGCCCCAGAGCTTTTTAAAATATCTTTGATATTTAATTAACTGGTTTATTTTGAAGAAAATTTTACAGTACCCCAAGATCTAGCTGCTTCTTATTTTTAATCCAATCAAGTCTGTATCAGGGATATTTAATGCATCCACTAGTGTGCACTCAGTAAACACAAATGAATTGTGTTAATCTGCAGCCATACTGTTAATGCTACCATTCTTAATCCTAATGCAAATTTAGCACTATACAATTTCAATTAAGTAGAGTGGTAATATTATATTTATGTTATTTTTGGGCTGTGCTAACCTTATTTCACCAACAGCCAAGAAGCATACCATATATTTCAACCGCACCTTTAATACAATGCATTTTGCTTAATCTCTAATCCTCCTGTTTAAAGAGTAAAAATAATCTCGGAGCACTTGGACAGAAAAGAGAGCAGCACTATCTGAATGAAATATTGGTGGCTTACTGAAAGTTCTCTATTGACGTTGGCCGGCATCTGCAGACTAAGTTATATTTTTCATACAGCTACAGATAATCACGTAATGAAACGAAATCAGCACGAAGCGAAGTGCTGGAGCTGTAACCGGCGCCTGTCATTAATTAAACCTTGTGTCTCAGTTTCAGAAATGTGAAGCACCGGCTACCAGTCGCGAGAAGACGAAAGCAGCAAAGACTGTGCACTAAAGACATCAGGTTAGTGTCCAAAGTACATAAATGGCTCCTGTTGGATCGAAAGATCAGAATAAGAATCAGAAATACTTTATTGATCCCCGAGGGGAAATTGCTTAAAAATTTTAAATATAAAAAAACATTCCAAGCAAGCATGTTGCAAGGCCGTTACCTATGTACACGGAAATATAAGAAAAACTTAATAAAACTTAAAAAAGAAAAAGATAAAAAGTAGGAAAATAGGAAAAACCGGCAAGGGCAACTGAAACAGGCTGCATACACCTCAGCGCATGCGCACATTTATAGATAAAATATACAGATTAACATGCTGACATATACTACATCTCCAATTTCTCTTCATTAATTTTCATTAACTTTATGCAGAATGTAATCTAAAATTATTAAATATTTTTCCGCGACAACCTTTATGTCAACCAACAAAAACATGCTATTAAAGGCAGAAAAGGAAATCACACTAACAGTGATAACATTTGATTTGTACAGCAGCACTCCATCAAATACCAAACTGCTTATCTCATTCAGTGCCTTGGATGGCCAAATGTTCACGCGTGCACATTTCTATGTTTGGTCGCGTGCTCCCCTATCCACTAACGTGTAGTGTCAGTGAAATTATACACACTATTTTAACCGTTTTCCACACTTACAACGATGCATCGCTTTGAATTGAAAAGCAGCGCTACAGCTGCCTGCACGTCTTTTCTTAAACGCATGTCCTCCTGCGCACATAGGCACGGGGTAATAGACATCAACAAAAATTTCGACGTAACCTTTATTGCTGTAATGCTCCTTCGAAACGTTTAAATGATTCACACATCAAATTAAATTTAACCTCCTTTGATGAAAAAAAAGACGGGGGGGGGGGGGGAGGGGTTAGCGGGAACCCGGAACCTTTGCTCAGAGTGCTGGGCTGCGCAGTGACCAGAGAACAGCCCAAGAGTGTGCGCCGTAATTCTTCACAGCTGTCAAGAGACGGAAATCTCACGAGGAGAAAGGAAGTCATAGAAGGTGGGAGGGAGGCCAGGTTGGGGCAGCGACTCAGAGAGTCAAAAGCCCCAGACCAGTGTCAGAGTGGCACTCAAAGACTGCTGATCACAGGACGTGCGCGAGGCGTTTCTGCTAAATGTTTCTGACTTCCCTCAGAGAAATGGCTGCAGCCTTAATTACGGGACCAAATAAGCCCTGCTTGAGGCTGTTTTCTTTGCATATTAAGCTGAGTGCACCCATTTAGTGGCAGCATTCCAAACAGTGTGTTTTGATGTGGACATTTCTTTACATGAAAAGTAAACACTTTTAAGGAAAAACAGAAGTGATAAAAAAACTATTATACCAAGGTTTATTTGAAAGTTAAAGGGTTTGCATTCATTGATATTGTTTGCAAACTGAAGTCACGTTATTGTTATTATTAAAATAAATGTAAAGGTTGTGTTTTGGTCAGCTTTCACAATTTTTATTGTGTGTGCAGTGGGCACCTTGACTTAAAAAAAAATGTGAACAAAACTGCACATAATCAAAATGTTTATTATTTTCATAATTTTATGGCAGCATATTTGACACAGATGCAATTTAACTTTACGTGCATATGGCATGCGTTTGTCGAATTAATTTCCTTTTATCCCCAGTGCTGAAACTGAAAAATGGGCAAACGACTTGTGCTCATTAATGTTCTTAGCAACACTTTTGATGCCACTTTGCAGGAGGTCAGACTCATTAAACCAGTACAGCCTTTATTACTGGCAACTAACAAATGAACTACTCCTGAAAGATCTGTGAAGCCACTCTGTGGTGAATAATGACAACATCATACTTTCAGGGTACAATATCGAGTGGCGTTACCTGAGCCCAGCACAGATGTTTCAAACACGACAGCAGTGACATTAGCGGTCTTGGGAGCCCTCTGTTTCCCACTGGCTAATACGTGGGATAGCGTGTACCACCACGCAGACTAAGCAGATGTTCTCCTCTGAGAAGCAGAGGTGAAATACAGTGTAGTATCCATGAAACAAATCTTACTTGAAATGGAGATCTCTCCTGAGCACGCGAGGTCGCAGTGTCGCCTGATATATACTTTCACACTGCTGCCTCAGCGATTAATTAGCCTGATGTACTTATGAGTGGCAGCCAGGCCTGCTTTTCTGGTGCACCTCACTAAACGGCAACAAGCAACAGCGCTCCCTGGAGCTCTTGCAGACCTCCAGCAGTGAATGGGGTTGAGCTGGGGGTGAGCAATAGCTTCCATTTGGCCAGCATAGAAGCTGCTGCACTCTTACGAGGCCTGAGGGCAGCTGTCTTAGCACAGCGTTAGCCTCAGAACCAAGCTGTGGAGCATGTGCAGCAGAGCATTATGGGAAGGAAGGTGTATCAGAAGCCTGGTGGCACTCAAGAGAAGGGCAGGGAACACACTTAACCCCAGAAATCAAAGGTCTGGGATGCTGAGGACACCCTGGGGGTGTGCTGGGATGACTTCTCGCAGGAGGGAGGCCAAGTTTGCCAGTCGATTCCCCCAGAGAGCAGCAAGGAACACAGGGCCACTGCGCCTCCTCACGATCACCTATCACCCAGACCAATCACCGCCTGAGATAAAGCAGTTCCTGCTGGCAGGCCAGCCTTTGAACACCCCAGGGGTATGCCTCCCCTAGGCCTCTTATCTCATTAAACTTGAAAAGGAATATTAATCCTGGAAGGGCTAAGATAACAATACAGACGACACTGGTCAGCAAGACTGACAGCTATATAAACTGTGTTCCCTTTATCTGCACGGCCTTGTGTGTTTCATCTCAGCAGAGAACGGGACTACTGAAACCCTTTTTCACCTCTGATGCAAGGAAGCGTCGAATGGCCCTTCGAGTGGAATTAAAGTGATGCTAAAATGATTTGGCTACTTAAATTCAATTTGAGCTGAGTGTAAATATTTGCGCTGAGTGTGAGTGAGCACAGCGGCCAGTTGAAGCAACGACGTACAAGACATTGTTGGGCAAGCAATTCCTGCAAGTGAACATTTTGTGGCAGTGACAGTTTAGGCTAATTTCCTTTTCTGTTTGAATTAAGCACTAAAAGGGGGGCAGTCTTTGCTAATTCATGTATCTTGGGTGCCCCCTTAAAGTACATTCTGTGTAAGATCTAGACAGACCACCTCACGCAATACTTATGTTCCAAAGAACAGTATGTAATAACATGGTTTCACCCAGAGTTATACCTCCACTGGAATTATTTATTGTTATAAGCCTTACTTGACAGTTTTATATTGTGATAAATCCTTTATTATGAGCAATGAAATGGAAGTGAGGAGATAATTGGTCGGTACAATGAAGCTTGCAAGTGCAGCGTTCCTACATTCCTGCTATGGCAGTCATAATGGTGGATGGCATTTTCCAATTAAAGGAAGACATTCACAAACACACACATTCTCACATTTCCATGTTTTTGGGGATGTACTGGCATCACACACTCAGCTGGATAAATGAATAACAGATCAGAAATGTGATTTTCTTTTTTCTAAAAGCAGCTTTAATAGTAAAGTTTAAGGAAATTGCACAATATCTTTTTCCAGGAAGTACTATCTATATGGGGGCATTTCCAAATGTTTTGAAAAAGACACCACCATCACCACCCCCCTTACACACACACACACACACACTTTCCTTTCCTTGGCTCCACAGTAACAGCCTTCAGCTCCACTGTGGTAATGACACATGGAAAATAAGACCCACCGTTACATAACTTGTCATAGAAGCCAAAATTCTATGCTTTAACAAAGCGAAGTCAGAGTATGAACAAAAACAGGAGGGAAATGTTATGGTGCCTAAAAAGCTTTTAACGGAATACATGAGCAGAGGATTCTCAGTGTGTGAGGGCACAGGACACACAGAAGTGCAGAACAGGCATGGTCTCAGTGTGTGTTGTTGGTCCAGGCTCTGATTGTTGGGCAAGCATGAGACAGATCTTATAATAATCCAGGTGAGGTTGAATTAACTGTATATATACATAACAAAGGTGTATGTTAAATAAAAACAGACAAAAACACTCCACTGGTCATTCATTATTCCAGAAAATATACTGGAATTCCTGGCAGTTTTAGTGCCACTACATTGTAAGTCGCAACATCAACAGCAATTTGAAAGACGTTCATTAGAACTAATATCATGCATGAAAGCAAAAATGCTAAAGACTGTTCAAATGACTGTACTGAATGTGTCATTTTTTAAATATACACTCCTGATTACCATAGAGACTAATAGAAATGTCCCTTATGACTCACACTACAAGTGTGCATTTTAAGTGCTTTGAATATTTGAACTGTCTGTATGTCTGTCAGAAAATATAAATGACACTGGATTTTGCATAGGTATTGGTACAAGGCATTTCTCCTATTCTGTATTTTTGTAGAAAAAATTTTATGCAATATAGTTGCTGTGCTATGTTAAGCAGTACCTGTTTCTTTGTGTGTGTGTGTGTGTGTGTGTGTGTGTGTGTGTGTGCGTGTGTGTGCGTGTGTGTGTGTGTAAGCCACAGGATAACTGAAGTAACATTGTCTCTGACTTAGCATCTCGTCTGTGATGATTTAAGGTGTATCTGACTGGCTGACTAGATACACAACTCAGAGATGCCCAATGGAAACCCAGGGACAGGTGTCAGCTGACTGTTTACACTGCGTGTGACTCCCCGCTGCTTTAAGGACAACAGGAGGGCTGGTGCTTTTGGGCCGGCTCATTACGGCCTCAGGAATAGCTGGAGGGAGCACTAGGGAGCCAGAGGGAGTAGGAGGAGCCCTGTGTTCCAACGACCGGGCCACACACACCGTGCCGCTGCCTTGCTCCAGGAATTTTTGGTGGCCACACAAACATCAACGTCAGCTTGTCGAAAGCCAGACTGCGCATCCTCCAGAGGGATGGGCGAGCCCCTGCCTTCCCTGTGGGTACTTTGCTCCTTCTCTATAAATATGCGTTTGCTTTTACAACTGCTCCTGTGGGTAGAATAGGGGTGGGGTGGGGGTATGGAGGTGGCCGCAGTGATTGTTTTTATTAATGCCCCTGTAACAGCTCATTTAAAATCACAAGAGCCCCAAGCCCAAGACTAATGGGACAGGATGAAAAAAGAGGTGCTGTGAGACTTGTGTCTGGGTTCCTCTTTGTCTGAAATACCACCTGCCAAAGCTTTATTTATTTTGCAGGATATTTAAGTGTTTTTATCAGTCATCTGTCAGTTCCTGTATGAAACGCCATGCAAACTCTGTGAGGACATTCAAAGAATCATTCTGACCAAACTTCTGATGATCTCAAACAAAAATCTCAACCGAGCTAAAAAAACAGTAAAACATCCATCAAAAACCTTCCGACTCTTTTACAGGTACATATCTCAGCCGCAATTAATATGAATGTTATTCAACAAACTGTCATTAAACATGCCACTGCCCTCTAAACCACAGGTACGTTGTCTAACCGCTGAACATGCAGGGGAATTCCTGCTGAGATGAAGAAGACCACTGTTAGGCGAGGTCGGACCTCCGGCCTATAAAACAACACGTGGGTGAGCTTATTTGAAATGTGACAGTTAACTGTGTCGATGTAATGAGAAAAACAGCCTCGCAGCATCTCCGGCCTCCAACCTGTAAACACACAGACCAGCACAGCCTGGCCCAGTAATTGGCACTGCATACAGCAGCAGTGTCAGCGGAGGCTGCTGAATCTAACGGGATGTTATTGACTGGACAAAAAGTGATCTAAAAAGATCTACACCAGGTGAAGCTCTGTTTAACACTGAAACTGATTGCATGCCAGGTGTGCAGTGAACTTGGAATAACATGGAGAAGAAAACATTCTGAATATAAAAAGACAATTAAACAGAAAACAATACTAGATATACCTAGTATCAGCAAATTTAACCAATTAAAAAAGTCTATTTAGTAGCACTGATCAGTGGCACTGCAGAGGGGTGGAAACCTAAGACGGTTCCAAGGTCTCGTGACTGACAAGGTCTCTCAAACATTACAACATAGCATAACATCTTAGTATTATATAACATCTAACAAATGTTTCATGTGACCTAAAATCTCTAGTGGTGGCCCTGGGACTGACACTGCTACATTTTCACATAGAAAGTTTACTGAAGGGTCAGCTTCACATATGCTTTGAATCCTATATCATATCATACATGTACACACACACACACACTGTCGCAAGCATACAAACTTTACACCAGTGATGTTTTTCTATCAAACAACACAGATACAGTGAATTAAAAGGCACAACTCATACTATGGCAGAGGAAAGGGAATTAACTTTATTTATTAAAAAAAAAGATTTGAAACAGAAGGTAAAAGGGGAACAAACACAAAAAGTACAGAACAGAAAGCAGAAGCACCCCTCCCCCCTGCCTAGTAACAGCAGAGGAGTCCCGTTACAATAAACCCAATCCAGGAGGAGAACACGGCTGACGGGGCCTCTGTGAGCGGCCTTACTGAAGCCATCTACAGCTCAAGTCACACAACACAGGAAAACTTCTCACTTTTTTCTCTTCCACGGGTCTTAAAGCGCACACCCCCCACCCCCACCCTTTTAAT
>JABJVR010000106.1:9388460-9398898 GCA_025773905.1 Chitala chitala | reverse complement strand
CCACCCAACATCTCGATGGTGAAAAAAACTCGGTCCGAAACAGAAGAAAAAAAGAGCTCACATTTACACAAAACAGAACGCGGTCGATTTACGTTTCATGCTTAGGCAGCATGCTGGACAATCCGAGAGGAGTCATAGCAGAAATGAATTACGATGTCAATGGAAAGGAAGCGATCCCGCTATTTCACACAGACCTACCTCCGTCCTGCACAAAGAGGTGAATACGCCACGAGGGAAAATGAAGGAAATGTTGCACTGAAAAGATCCCTTAACCATTTCCCTGCTTGCTCTCTTACCGAATTTGACAGTAAATCAATTCTAAGGCCTGGCCCCGTGGAAGCACACGCCTTCTCACCCACATTCCTACGCACATGAATCATTCTGGCTTCTTGCTTCCACAAGGCATTTCCTGTCCTGCCTCTTTCTCCCTCTCTCTCCCTGTCTGTCTCTCTATCGGTGACTTCTACACTGGATGCAGTACAGAAATATGATCGAGCTTTGATTTAAGCCCAAAAAGGGCTGAACTGAGGATTGGGCCCAGTTGCAGTTCTGTTTTTCAACATGCTGGGTGTTGCTCCTGAGTAGCTATGTTGATGAAACTGGCAGGGCAGTCATGTTACGAGGTGTTTTCCCTGTGTTTTCTCCCTGAACACACACCCCAAATGTTCCTTGTTTTAACATATGTACACAGGCAAATATATAAATTGGTTACCTAATATAAAGCATTTTCAAGCTCTGACATTTGAACACACAGTTGCTTAGGGGACTAAAGAAAATGTCATACTTTCCACGTTACAGAAGAGCTGCATTATCCTTATCAAATAAGCTTGTGGCACAGTGCTAGAACTTAACTACTTGAAAAACGTCTGGGAAGGACGAAGCAGAGGAAATGCAAAGGTACAAGAATGTGTCACAGGGGTAAATGCTATTTTCAGTTACAGAAGACGTTCTTGCTCTGACAAAGACACAAGAAGCCATATAACAGTTCCACAGAGACAAGCTGGAAATCACTGAATCTCTTGTCTCCGCAATGGATGTGAGACATCAAAGTGTGCATTAACAGAGATCACATCACGAGTTCACAAACAAAAAGCTGGAGTTCAGGAATCTGAGGGAACTCCATTTCTCAATGTGAGTGAAAGAGAGAGAGAGAGAGAGAGAGAGAGAGAGAGAGAGAGAGAGAAAGAAAGAGAGACCAAAAGAGAGAACATTTGTCCCTGTCTGTGTTTGACTGTGATCTCTTGCTAGCTCTTTTTAAATGACAGCTCTTATGACCAGCCTCTGGGCAAAATCTTTCCCATTGGTGTGATGCAGGTAGGATTTCTGCTCATCCACTTCCCGCTGAGTACCGAAACACTCATCTTCACTGTCAGGCATCTCCTCTTTGACCTTGACGAGCCCCAAGCGAGGCACGGGCTGCTCTCCGTCCGAGCCGCTGCTGCTAGCTCTGCTGCAGTTTCGGATCACGCCTCTAGGGGGCAGCACATCATCCTGCACGAACTGGGCCTGCGAGTTCACTTCCTCAGTCTCCTGCAGGTGGCTGCCCGGCTGCCGCAGCAACTCAATGGACTTCGACAAGATCTGTGGATAAAGCGTTCACGTCATGTGTTAACTGATGCACACAAAACGTCCATTTCAATAAATATAAACACACTTTGGGGTCTATGTAAGCACCCATTTTGAGAGTATATTTGTGATATACAGGTCAATATATAAATAATATATAAACTGGTTACCTATTTTAAAAAGCCTTTAAGATGTGTTCGGGCTTGGTTTTTTATATTACTGATCCGCTAGCATGAGCAGTTCCAGTTTAACTGACTGCGCCTCTTTTTACTAAAAAAAACCCACTTTCAGACAGATGCTTGGCATAAAAAACAAGATCTCACACAAAAACAGCCAGACTTCCTTTATAATTATCACATTTGAATTCTTATATCATTAACACACAGCAGATAATTTCATTCTACCTCTCAATTACTACTGCTATTTATAACTTTTAATCATATAAGCCCTTGCACCCACTGCTGCTGTAGGTAAAATGTTGCTAAATACAACAGCACTCAGTGTTAATCCTCTTGCTTAGAATTAATTGGGGTAATGATTCAGAATTTCCAGCAGTTTAACAATAGGAGCTAATCCCTTCTTAGTGAACATTTATACACACCTTCACAGAAATGTTTTTTTTCCAGTTGGCCTTAATTACTCTACTCAGTGTGGATTGGGGATTTGCTCCTTGCTGACAATTAGGAAGACACAGCTTTAAATAGCTGTCACCTGTGATGGAGGAGTTGCTTATTTTCGAATTTCACATTGTGCCAGCTCAGTGTGCTCCTCCTGTGTCTTGAATGTAGTGTTTACTAGATGATGGTGCTGCTCAATGCTACGGCGGCTAAATATAACCGCCAAACGGCAGCTGCGATACGTTTCTGTCCTTAGGCAGTCTGAGCTGCTGAATTTCAATATGTGTACCTGTCAGTTATGTCATGAAAAGCTGAACCACCAACGCTAGCAACTTAGCCAACCCCTTCCTCAGACCCCCCCTCCACCCCACTCCCATCTTCTACACCTCCTTGGACCTTGCATGCTCAGCAGAATAATTATGTTCAATGGCTGGTCAAACACTGAGGTCAGGGCCACCATAGCTAAGAAACCCAAATATTTCCATGGGGGGAACAAAAGCACGTATTCTCCATCTGCCCCTGTGCTTGAGGCCACGGGCAGCTTTAACATCTGAGAAACAGAGCAGGGCCAATGCTTTCCTTTTAAGAAGACGAGACCTTGTTATATTTCTGTACAAGCAGAATTAGAAGGGTAAGCCCCACCGGTATGAAATCTATTCCCGACTGCACATATTTATACATTGTTATTTAAAGCACTTGCTCACACTTCACAAACACGTTTATAAAAATATACGAACATGCAGCTGACATATCTTTAGCTTAATTGTTCAAGTTTTTGACAAGCCTAGAGGCGTGTTTTTTTTTTTGTTTCCCTGCAAAGAAAGAACAGGAACCGAGTTGAGACAGCATGGATATTTATTGTCAAGTTTAATTCAAAAAGGAACCGGTTCAACGGACCGGTCCCACTGGTGTGGTGCTGGGAAATGAGCTAAATCACAGCAACTGGAAACCAGTGGCGTGGTGTTTAAGGGGCTGAATCCCAAAATGGGCACTGCTGCTTCACCTTTTACTGGACGTGTGTCTCCATGCCAACCAGCTGAGTAAACACAAGACTCCGGACCAGCGGAAGCACG
The DNA here is from genome assembly GCA_025773905.1 of Chitala chitala. NCBI lineage: Eukaryota > Metazoa > Chordata > Actinopteri > Osteoglossiformes > Notopteridae > Chitala > Chitala chitala. The sequence continues at coordinate 9,395,642 of JABJVR010000106.1, read as the reverse complement.
GAGACTTAAGGCAAGGTTGTGCCCGCTAGCAAAGCAGCCTATTAGAACCGACGTTGGCTGGCATCTGCTGCACCAGTGGGGCTCTGTGCACTGGGTTTCAGCACAGCAGCCCAGCCGAACTCCCCCAGGAGCTGCATGCGCTCTGACTCAGCCGCCCGTTGGCAGGCTGTTGCGGTGACTCAGTCGCTCACTCACCTTGTTGACGTGGACCTTCTGCTGGTACTGCGTCTGCTTCTCCAGGAAGTGCTGCTGCTGCTGCTGCTGCATGACCAGCTGGGCCAGCGTGCTGTGGGGCAGCGGAGCCGACTGCGTGCGGTGCAAGGGCCGGTGCCGGGGCAGCTTGTGGCGGGCGCCTGAGGCCAGCCGCTCCTTTGGGGCCAGGGGGGACTGTGGGTGTACACCAGCGCCACCTAGGCCTAGGGGAGTTAACGAGGTGATAGTGTCATTACGTATTACCATCTACGACAAAGACTAGGCATTCCAGGAGCGAGGCCATCCAATCTGTTATCAGTCAAAATAATCTGCAACTATATTTTTACCTCTACAGAGAAATATTACACATTAAAAATTAAAAGCACATTAAAGATTAAAATTTGTATGTATATATATTTATCTATGTACTCCCTTACATATTTATACAGTAGTGACACAGTGGTGCTTTTACATAACTTTCTTGCCTTTTTCAGTTGCAAAACTTGATCATATTGAATTTCTGACCATTTTCCACCTGTATCTGCACACGATGCACGTATGTTTGTTTTAAACAGGCACCATGTAATAAACCATCACTGCTGAGCCCCCGTAATAACCAGGCTCCACCTTTGACCCTCTCCTCATACCTGAGGAGAGCAGCTTGTGTTTCCTCATCTGCTCCTTCAGGAGGAGGTGCTGCAGGAGTGCCTGGTGGCCGCTGCCTCCGCCGCCTGCCTTGGCCTCCAGGCTACTGGAGGACAGGCTTGTCTGAAGGGGTGTCGCGCCCAGGAAGGGCATACAGAGGGCTTGTCCCGCAGGGCTGATGCTGCCTCCATCTACAGTCTTCTCGCTAAGCACCGCTCCAGCCTGACAGGGAGGATGGCGAGAGGTTAGAAGAAAGGCAAGAACATCAGGTGGTGCAGAGCTGCATTACTCGTTTGAACAACATATTTCAGGACAGAAGGGATCTCTGTGAAGCCAAAGTTGGTGTTGAAAAATCCACAAAAACATTAGTGAAGTAGTAGAGAAAACTAGATCATCATTTACCATCTGAACAAATCAGGCAGATCTATAAACCTATTAACAGGTAAGTGTGTGATGCAAAATGTACATTTGCACAAACACACTATGGTGGGTTTAGAACTTCAGTGAAATTCATGTACGTGTCCTGCACAGGGGTCTGCTGACCTGTAACACACGCATTACTTTCATGTGTCAGTGCACAGCACCCCCTCTGCCACCACCCCGTTTAATAACCACCGTACTGACGTTATCCATGTTTCTGAAGCGTTATCAAGAGTTTCACTTCATCTCTCAAGTGCTTTAACTTTTAAAATGTGGCTGATAAATGAGGTGATACAGAGAGATAAGAGTCAGCCCGACACCAGACACTGAAGGATGCTATTTATCCAAGGAGTATAAAATGCTTTGGGGTCAAAGGTCATTGCCTTAAAGGAACAGATCGATCCACAAAGCCTCACAATGCTAGCTATTCAGCAGACAACAGATCCTTACAACTGATTATACCCAATTAAAAAGCAGTGGAAACACCAGAGCATTTAAAAACAACAACTCCTATGCTAGAAGTTTCAGAATGCATGATGCAGAGAGCAATGTGACAGCTGAGATTCGAGGGCCCATGGGACTTACACAGAGAGGTGAGGAGGACGCTGGGAGGCCCAGGGTGATATTGGGTAGGGAGGGGGACGTGTACAGGCTGAGCAAGGCCATGGAGTCATCAGACTTCAGTATCCTCTGTCCATTTGGCCAGCACTGTAAAAGGAGAAGAAATATTAGCCGTATAGCGCTTTGCTCTGGCCTTACTATGGACTGGTCTAAACACCCATTACAGCAGAACATGTGTTACATAGCTGACAATGAAGGACCATACAGACTATTGTGTTTTCATCGAGTCGAAGATGCCAATGTATCAGAGCACACACGCCTGTGATTTTCATCCCCACTGTACAGTGCCTCTTTTGGAAGGAAAGGCACAGCGTAACATACGCCTGCGGGTCATTTTTACAAGGCATCATAACATTCACATCCATTCTCCCTCACCTCATGCTCCACCCCCCTCTCCAAACACCACCCCTCCCCAGAAACTCTCACACATAAACTTATAACAAATAAAACAATGTAGCTGAGTCAAATGAGCTGTGTCGAGAAGATATTTTTACATTGCACTGAGACACAAAGCAGGCTACACTTTGGACAGGGAGTGCCTACACACACATACACACACTCACACACACACACACACACACACACACACACACACAGAGGGGGAATGACTGCCACAGGGCCGTGCTTCCTGTACCCATCAGTGCTCTCCTGCTGTCTTTGTTGGTGGGAGGCCATGTTTATCCTTGCTACCCCCAGACACCATTACGGAATGACCTGCATATGGGATATCCGCCCTGTATTTCGCCCCGGGGACTCCCTCCCCCTGAAAACGGACACCAAATGTAACGGTGCAAAAACACAGCTCACTTTGGGAACAAGAGCAAAAAGCACATAGTGGGTGTATGCAGAGCGCAAGCGAATCTGCCAAAGTCTCAAGCTATCGACAACATAACAGCTGCCTTTTGTGCTTGCACTGTCGGTGTCTTGGGAGTTCCACAATTAAAGCCTGGGATATCAATTAAGGCTAAATGCTCGCTCCATGCCTACACCTTCTATCCCTGTGCCTCGTCTGTTTTCTTCTGTTACATTTCACTAGAGGTTCATGGGAGCATAAACACTGGCGCTTTACAAAAACACAGCTGGTCCGTAAAGACTGTTTAGAGATGTGTGCGATCAGCCACCCTCAATAATGTCTTCTATTGTGGACAGAATCCTGGGGGAGACCAGGCTAGTAACTGAGCCGTGAATCAATAAGGAAATGCCTTAAAAAAAAAATAATTAAAAAAAAACTTCAGAGGTCTCGATCCAAAGTACGGTTATAGACAGAGCAGCCATTGTGACTCATTCAGCAAAAACAGTATCTCAGAACCATTGTTATAACAAACAGAGCAAAACAAACAACTTGCTGTCAGAGCCAAAGGATACTTTTTTTATGGCAGCAGCGAATCTGCAGGTAAACTGTCTCAAACTATCTCATACTACTGACTTCACTGTTGCAGTTTATTTTAAAAGGGGAACTATACTTGTCATCATAAGAAAAAATAAGAAAAACAGAGAAAATGATCATAGCTTCACAGTATGATTTTCTGTTTCCTTTTACAGGAAGAAGAGCGTCATGAGCATTTGATAGCATTAGCAGTCATTTATGCTCCTGACCAGATATATAAAGAAATGCTATATATATATATATATATATATATATATATATATGTATGCAGTTTTTGTCTTTAAAAATGACTGAGGTTCCCTCCTTTTAGTCACTAAATTCTGTTACCAGAAGAACACAAAAAAGGAAGCTTGGATGGTGAAAAAGTAATGTAGGACAGCCTTTGACAGGCTTATCAGATCTTTTAATGTACCTCCAAAAAATGTTTCTCTCAGAAAATCTTCTATAGTTATAAGTAACCCTGTAGAAAGATGTGCTATTGAATTAAATTGCCTAATGATTCTTGATCTGTCCTCAAAATAGAAAGTTAAATATTCTCTGCAAATTATTGCATTTTTAATAATTTAAGCACCGTATCTGTGTCTTCTTTCGTTACTCTCTACTTAGACCGAATAGAGATATCAATTCATCTATTTCTTTCACTTAATCCATCTGCTGATTTTTGTAAATGACTGCACAATTTGTGGTCAGGTGATCTAAAGTGCTCTAGTTATAATTCTATGGCTGTACCATAACACTAATCGCTATTCTGCCTATGCCACCAAATGGCATACACTGTGTGGAATTTGTACTGACAAAAAAATTACTTTTAAAGGCAATATGAAAGGCAAGCCATGTTACTACATTTGATCAGATTTGTCTGTTTTTGTGTCCATGGTGTCTGCTGCAGGGGGGGAACTACAATGCAGCAGAGAGCTACAAAGAGCTAACAGAAAGGAGCTCTCTGACCTCAACACATGATTTTGTAGTGAACTCATGCACCAGAAACAGGTCGTGTGACATTTTCAGGGCATCATGCTTGCATCTGTCATCTTTGAATCCCTAATGCAGACTTCAGTCACATACAATTTTGACCTTTAACCCTGTGGAGTGTTTCATATGGAAAGCAGCGGTGTAACTGAAAATGAGAATACACTCTAGTCTCACAGGAAGCACATGAGGGCTGTATTTCACCCATGAGATTTCCTTGAGTCCAAAAATAGCAGTAACTACTTTTCAGATTGTTACGAAGGAAACTTCTGTTTCAACCCTAAAGTGAATTTGCTTTCTGAGTGCAAGAGGGTGAGTGCATGTTTTGTAGGTGAATCAGGGTGTGTGTGTACAGATGTGGTACATCAGGGTGAGAGTGTACAGATGTGGTACATCAGGGTGAGAGTGTACAGATGTGGTACATCAGGGTGAGTGCATGTTTTGTAGGTGAATCAGGGTGAGTGTGTACAGATGTGGTACATCAGAGTGAGTGTGTACAGATGTGGTACATCAGGGTGTGTGTGTACAGATGTGGTAGATCAGGGTGAGTGTGTACAGATGTGGTAGATCAGTGTGTGTATACAGATGTGGTAGATCAGGGTGAGAGTGTACAGATGTGGTAGATCAGGGTGTGTGTGTACAGATGTGGTACATCAGGGTGAGTGTGTACGGATGTGGTACATCAGGGTGAGAGTGTACAGATGTGGTAGATCAGGGTGAGAGTGTACAGATGTGGTAGATCAGGGTGAGTGCATACAGATGTGGAAGATCAGTAGGTATGTACAGATGTGACGGATCAGGGTGAGTGTCTACAGATGTGGTACATCAGGATCAGTGTTTACAGATGTGGTACATCAGGGTCAGTGTGTACAGATATGGTACATCAGGGTCAGTGTTTACAGATGTGGTAGATCAGGGTCAGTGTTTACAGATGTGGAAGATCAGTAGGTATGTACAGATGTGACAGATCAGGGTGAGTGTCTACAGATGTGGTACATCAGGATCAGTGTTTACAGATTTGGTAGATCAAGGTCAGTGTTATAGATGTGGTACATCAGAGTGAGTGTGTACAGATGTGATAGATCAGTGAGTGTGTACAGATGTTGTCAATAAGGATGTGTGTGTACAGATTTGGTAGATGACGGTGAGTGTGTACAGATGTGGCAGATCAAGGTAATATGTACAGATGAGTACATTGCAGACCTCATCACGAACCATACCTCAGTCTGTGTGTTGGCAGGGAGAGAGGATGGTCCGTTCTCAGCTCCCAGGGCACTGGAGGCCTCACTGGGAGAACTGGGAGAACTGGGCCCAGTGGCTGGAGTTTTACAGCTAGAGGCATAATCTGGAAACCAAGCCAAAACAAGCAAAAACACTGCAACATCACCTAAAATCCCACAGAACCAGTTCTAACATACAGCCACACTGTGTGAGTTAATCGTATTAGGAAGGCAGATTGTAAAGATGAGTATCTATCCACAAAACAGAAAGAGAACATTTGTGGACACACAGGCACACAGACACAGAGGCCACATTTGTGTGTGGTGTAAGCCTACCTATCAGCTCCAAGGTCCTCCTCTTGTATGGGGCTGTATCCTTCCTCCTGAGCAGAGGACTGCTCCTCCTTTCTGCAACCTTCTGCTTTAACCTTGATCGCACTTTCAGATTTGGCTCAGAGGCTGTGGAAAGAAAAAAAAAAAATCACAAAATAAAGATGGATTTTTTGCCAAAAGTAGAAGTTAAAGCCACACCTTTTTTGTTTTAATACGCCCTCAACCATCCATCACAGACCATAAACCAAGCTGTTTAAAATTTCAACAGCATAAAATGTAAACATTAAACGCTACAAGACACGGCACTGCACATTTCTTGTCGGGGACTTTGTGATGGTTCTGAGAAATAATGTAGTTTTCACTTGATACTTGGGCGGCATGCTGGATTTACACTAAGGATTACCATTACAAATCGGTTCCTTTAAAAACACATCCATCACCAGAGCCACGGCCTGTGCATGCACAGCCAATGCCATTTCCACACACGGAGCGAGAATAGGCCCAGAATCCTGTGTGTGAATGAGTCACGACTGAGATCGGACCAGCGTCATCTGTGGTAAATTAGGCCCAAACGGCACCGTGCTTGTAACTGAAGCACTTCGCTACCTGCTGCCCCGTCAACCGCAGTCTGCTACGGTAGCCGCAGTTAAACTAACACAAAGCGTGTCAGATATGCTGGAAGGCCGGTTGAGCCTCATGGCTAATGCAAATCAGAGATGCCCTTTTTCAGCATCACATGACTGTATATTCATGTTTGGGTAGGTAATGTGGTAGATCAGGCTAATGTGGTATCCACTCATCCATTATCAAACTGCTCATTCTTCGCAAGGTCACAGGCATCCTGGAGAGTAGTATGTAAATTTTTTTTTTAGAGTATATAAAATAACATTAACTAGATGAGATGGTGATGGATGACTTGGGGTCTAGCCTTTATTTTGGTACTTGAGAAAAACTTAAGGTGTGATATGCAAATCTTACAGTCAGCGCTGAAGGAAAAAAGAAAGGCACAAAAATGTCTGGCATCCTAGGGGAGTTATACAGCCACAGATCCACAACCTGCAAGCTTCATGATGGCTGTGCACCATAAATCGGTGAGTCAGCAGGGGGCGCTATATCCCAGGTCCCCATATCAGTGTGAAGCAAGCAACCTCCAGAGACTTAACAAAAACGATACTTTGGTGCACGAAAGCCCAGGACAAAAAGTAATCTCTGTGGATATACTGTACACATCATAGGCATAGAAATGTCCTGTATGTACTATTTTAAAATCATTACAATTAACTGTGCTTGCAGAAATAATTTTACATTAATTGCATAATGGCGGCACGGTGGCGTGGTGGTTAGCACTGTTGCCGCGCACCTCCAGGCCTGGGGTTCAATTCCCGCCTTGGGTCT
>JABJVR010000106.1:9357966-9388360 GCA_025773905.1 Chitala chitala | reverse complement strand
CAAGTAAAAGGAGCAGGGCAGTGGGATGGAGGGAGAGACCGAAGGCAGACACATCGCTACGGGTAAAACACCAGTCTGGGATGTCATATAATGACCCCCTCTGACCTCCTGTCCTGCTCCGTACTCATAACATTTTTCACACTGTGCATAAGAACACGGGCACGTGTTTGCACGTGTGTGTGTGCGCGTGCGTGCCCGTGTCTGCAACTTGTGTGCACACTAGCATGTTTGTGCGTTGCTGCGCATATATGAGCTTGGCTGGGTTCTCTCTGGTATTGCACCAAAAAAAAAAAAGGCTGGAGAAAAAATTTTTGGGCGTAACTGCATTTAAGTCCCAAAACATGGTGCAATTTTTTTTTCTTTGCTTTAAAGCGTGACTGAATGGAATGTCCTTGCACAGATACAGATATGAATGTGTACCGTACACGTGCGTGTGTTTGTCCGCACTGCGCCCCTGCTCTGCGCGTGAACGTTACAGCCTGCATGCACTCGGTTTCCCGTGCTGGGATTTGGTGCACGGTGTATCTCTAGCAAGCTCACGATGCTTATTGTAGACAGCCAGCGGGAACAGAGAACTGAGACAAAATGAAAAAGTCCCAGTTGGTGCTTCCCGTCCACCACAACTCAGTGAGCACTGAATGAGTAGCACAGCTAAATCCGAACAGCAGCCACATCTGTTAACGAGCAATAGGAAATTTGCATGGCGATGTTGACGCACCGTTGTGCAGTAAACCTGAGAACGCCACTTACGCCGCAGGTAGGCCGTACAGTCGCCCAGCTGTCCAGTGCTGAAACGTTTCAAAACTTTTCGCCCTCTCAGGCAGGAAAAAATAAACGCTAACAAGATAATGTGACCCATTTTAACTGACAAAAGTGGTAGTTCTGCTAAAGGCAACACAAGGTTTCATTTGAGAAAAAGGTGTTGGCGTAACGAGTGGTTTAACCACTCATCAAGTAAGGAAGCGCCAACAGCTGACGCATGCTGGAGTCACTCAGCCACCGAGCCACTGAGTCACCGCGCCAGAGGTCTGTCACCTTTGTGTTTGCACTCCCTGGGGTGACATTGTCACACCAGCCCCTGTGTAGCACTGACACAAACGTCTGTCAAGGTACTCTGCTAACACAGCTTCACCAAAGCACTGTGCTATCACAGCTTCCGCACACCACGGTGCTAATGCGGTTTCAGCACAGTGCCATGGTAACACAGCTTCAGCAGAACACTGTGGCAATAGGGTATAAGTAGAGCAGTGTGTTAACACAGCTTCAGCACAGGAGCATGGTAACACAGCTTCAGTGGAGCACTGTGCTAGCACCTGGAAACAGCAGCATGCTAACCTGGCTTCAGTGCCATGGTAACACAGCTTCAGCAGAACACGGTGGCAATAGGGCTTCAGTAGAGCAACATGTCAACACAGCTTCAGCAGAACACTATGGCAATAGGACTTCAGTAGAGCAGCACGTTAACACAGCTTCAGCAGAACACTATGGCAATAGGGCTTCAGTAGAGCAGCACGTTAACACAGCTTCAGCAGAACACTATGGCAATAGGACTTCAGTAGAGCAGCATGTTAACACAGTTTCAGCAGAACACTATGGCAATAGGGCTTCAGTAGAGCAGCACGTTAACACAGCTTCAGCAGACAGGCACGCTAGCACAACTTTGGCACCATGTTAACAAAACATTCAGCAGAGGTTGTACGTGCAGTCAGCAGTGAGGCTGCTTCCACCTTCTCCTTTTCACATCCTGGTCTCTCTCTTGTATCTCTCACTCCCCTCTAAGTGTAGACTTTGTTTGCAGCAAGGTCACCAGGCATTCTCCCCAGCCTGGGCTGGACGAGCAGTGACATGTCGCAGTAGCTACTCAGTGCCCTTCTGTACATTAAGGCACACATTAGGCCCACTGTGGGCAGCCTCTGCCAGTAACATAAAGGCCCCTTTATTCTATGGCTCTGATCCAGCCAGACGATGCCATGACTCCACACCAAGCCATGAAAAGGCCCACGCCTGCTTCTGAGCAAGGGCACACTGGCATGGCCCAGTGGAAAAGAAAAAGAGCTCTGAAGCTACTTGAATAAGTGTCAGTGCACGCACGTGCGTGTACTCTGTGAGCGTGTGCGTCTGTACCGTGCAACTCACCAGCTTGGCCTCTGAGTGCATGGAGGGAACGTGGGGGGAGGAGCAGGAACTGTTGTGGGCGGGACCTTGCATTCCCATCATATTGGAGCCCAGAGACATCTGTCTGTCCATCTGAACAGATCAAAGGACAATATTCACTTCAAACAGTGCCTGATCTGGACTGCTGCTACATTCAGCAGTGTCCAGAACACCCCATGTCTTAGCAAGAACAATTGTAAGGTGTTTGCAAATAGAAACGACGTGCAAACTTCAATCGTTGGTGCAGCTTCTACACGATGCACATGCTGGCAAGTTGCAGCCTACTGAAGCTCATTTTCACACATTTTCCCATGGCTTCCCCATGTCTGCTGAATTTAAGCAAGCCTCGAGTGAAAGAGAAACTAACACAGGAAGCCGGTCGCACACACTAATAATACCCATGCACAGAGCAGCCTGGGGCCTGCAGCAGTAACAGCGTGTTATCTCTCGCCCTGAGATCTGCCTATTATCTGTAGGTGTAAGGGGTCTCAGGATCACCCGTTGATCTGTTCCTGCTGAAGGGGGGGGGGGGGGTTGGCTGAGCACAGTCCTGCTGTGCGAGCACCCGTTCACCAGCACGACACACACAACCTGAACGCTTGCACAGCCAGCTGCCTGCGTTCGTGCTGAGCCGCAGCGACCGGCGCTTGCTTAGATGGAGGGGGGGCTGATACACACTGGAACAGATTAAATGTGTCAGACCCCGCCTACCGAGGCTAAGGGGGGGCGGGGAAACGCTGTACAGAGCCGCAATTTGCTTTAAGTGTGTTTTGTATGAAAATATTGTGTGAGTCTGCTTAGCTTTTCCAGAGCTGTCAGTCAGCTGTGAGGCACTGACAGCCCTTAATTTAACCAACATTGAACATGCTCACCAAACACACAGCCTGTCTTATATTACACACTGAACATGGCGTGCCTTTAAACTCTGATAGGGGCAAACTTCTTTGCATGCTGTTATCACCTTCTCCCACATAAGGCCCTGCACTGCTCTTCGTTCCACGGGGCCTCGGACATATGTGTTTTTTTTTTTCCCGTGTCTGTTCTAAAGTCCATTGCACTTGAGTAGACTTAAAAGCAGAAACACGTTTAGACGTTCTGTGCTTTGCTGGCAAACAAGGAGCCAAAAGAATGGAAACCTATTCATACCCTCACTGGGGAAGATGAAAGGCCAAGCACAAACACAGAAAAACGCTGAATTTGTGGGTGTTAAGTTGTGGTTAACATTGACCTCTGACCATGGATTACAAGCCAAGGAATCTTTAGTGGAACATGTTCTCCCTGGGTGAGAGGCACGGTGAGAAGATGGGCTACTGTATGTGAATTCTGACGGGCTCGTGTTTCTGCTTGTGGGCAAATCAGCGGGCGCACGGGAGTGCCCTGTACTCACAGGCATAAGCACTGCGGAGGAGCCAGGCATGGTGGGGTCCGGCAGTGTGCCGGGCATGGAGGCGGGCAGCGGTTGCTGTGGCCTGTTCCGCATGTGCAGCAGTGATGACAGCGAGCCGGGCACAGGCCTGCAGTGGCAAGAGGACAGAGAAGGACTGTGAGACAGACAGGAAGGGAGGAGAGTCTTGTCATGAGCTGGCTTTAAACTCGCAGCCCATCTGTGTCCACTAAGAGGGCACAGAGTCTCTCAGCCATGAGTGTAAACAACAGATCCTTTCTATGGCCATCGAATGTGTTGAGGATCTACTTCACTTTCAGAAATTTCTCTGTGATGGTTCCATGTTCAAAACCTCACAAGGGCTCTAATTTCCTGACTCTATGAGCTTCTGAAAAGTTCCACTTAAATACTGGGTTTTGTGCTAAGGTCCCAGCTGCATCAGTGGTAAGTTCAACATCAGTTAGAGTCCCTTTTAAGAAGGTAGAAACCAGCCTTCCCTGACTTCCCTAAGACAATGTACAGAAGACCTCGAGCTCCATCTCATGATCTGCAGTCTACAGATTCCTCTTTTTAGACCAAAACATGGCTTGTGCTGGTCTAGACCTAGCCACAGGGGACAGAAGATTCAGTCCACACTCATTTTGGAAGTATACCCCAGACACAGATATCTTTAAACACAGGCACCACTTATTTAACGACATGAACGCACAGAAACCAAAAAGTATGTGATTCAGGACAAGAAGAGAGTGATGTGTAACAGGTGATGGACCTGTGCAGGTCAATCTGAAATAGTTACCATACACAAGACCAAAATGAAGGCAAAGAAAAAGAGGACTGACTGGGGTGTGTCTGTGTGTGTGTGTGTGTGTGTGTGTGTATGTGTGTGGACAGGGGGGGTTGCAGATTTAATCCAGCTGAACAAATACCTGTATTATTCTAACCTGAAACCGTTCATTTATGCCATGGGCTGGAGATCATAACCCCTGGAGTCGCTGCAGACAAACAGGCCAAGACATTGTAACTCCAACATACTTTCGTTTCAGCACCACTCCTGTCCAATGCCCCAATTCTCCATAATGACAGAGTCAGTCTTGCACAAAAACACCCCACCATTCAGTCGAATTCAGCCCGTGACAGTGCACAATTTAATAAGCAGCAGAACTCTTTCAGTCTTTGAGCGGCAGTACCACAGAAGTCCCCAGCTGGTGCAAATACAAACAATAACTTCTTGGTTTTTTGGCTTTCCTCTTCTCTCTTTGGTTATGCAAATTAGAAATTAATGTTATTTCAACCTGAATGGCATAATAATAAAGATGTCAAGAAAAAGTCTTGCATGTTGTTCAGTGTGTTTGGACCTCCAATTGTGTGGCATTGCCATGCAGTTTACCCTTGGTGTGTCTCGCTAATGTTCTGCACTGCACCTAACGGCAGATAATCACAGTGCCTGTTGCCGCGGGTGCCTAACGAAGGCCTCAACTGTGTCTTGGGGCGACCAGGCCCAGAGCAGCCCACAGTCTGCCCAACTCAGAAGAGGCTGGAAAAACATTTAAAAAAAAAAACAAGCCACCTCTCAGGGCATGAGAACCTTGTCGTGCCTGTGTAACATGCTGTCGGCCAATAAAAAAGGGTGGGAAAAATTATTTCTTGTCAGCCGCCCAATAGGAAAGCATATTAATGTGCACGGGGCAGGAAAGTGAGCTAATTGGAGTCAGCTCTGGCAGTGGGAGAAAAAAAAAAGAGGGCTTTGAAGCTGTACAGGTTCTGTGTGCAGACTGCCTGTCAGTACAGCTCACCTGTGGCAGTGTGAGAGTGCGCTTACAGGGAAAAACCAACAGCTGCGGCTGTCCAGAGCGACTGGAAAGAACAACATCTCCCTGACTGCGCTTTCTTAGCCCTCCAAAAAAATCAATGTGAAATTCATCTCGCGGTTTGAATACTTTGAATGTAGAGGCTGCAAAAATAATGCAGCTTGAATACTTGTAAATTTAGAAAAAATAAGTTCACAAAAGGGCACTGTTGTGGTATATACGCCAGATGTGAATGAGGGTGTGTGAATATCTGTGCATGTGTGCTTGCTGCGTGAGTTTGCATGTGTGCCAAGGCGCGTGTGTTGGCGTGTGAGCGCATCAGTGCATAATCAGTGTAAGTGTGTGTGTGTATATGAGCTTGTGGCCTGTAAAAGGTTCCACTCTGCGGTCCCTACTGACCGGATTGATATCAAGGTCTCTTTGACCCCACTGGGAACAGGTAGACACGGAGCAGCCCTGACCCTGTGCTCTCACACTACTGAGCACCTTCGCGGCTTTGGCATGACATCACTGTTCCTCCGTTGGCTCCTGCCTCTCCCTATCGCTGTCTGTGCTCTCTCTCGCTCTCTGTCTACTTCTCCATCTCTCTCTCTCTCTCTCTCTCTCTCTCTCTCTCTCCCACTCCGTCTCTCCCCCTCCCCCCCTCCACCAGAGCCCCATCCTCTCTGTTCCTTTCCTCTGCCATGTCCCATTCCCTCTGCTTTCTCACTCTTTCTTTCTCTCTCTCACTCTCTGCGCCCCATTCCATCCACTTTTCTCTCTCTCCTTCTGTCCGTTCTGCTTTCTCTCGTTACACTGACACCCAGTCCCGTGAGGGAACTGCCCCCTGGGAGAATCTGTAACATTAAACACAGCCCCTTCTCCCCTCTGTTCCGGAGACCTGCTTCGAAGCTCAAGCAGGACCGCCCAGCGGCCGTGCCCAGACAGAGCGCAGTGCATTCTGGGTGACCGCCTGATTCTCCCCAGTGTGACTCAAACACGAGTGCTGGCATCCAGCCAAGGGGAGGGAGGGGAAAGACACAGGCTCAGCCAGCCCACTGACTCATATCCTTCCCTTCTGACTGTGCTCCAGCACTGATGTAATCCTCTTGGCTTTCCTCCCCTCCTCGTCCCCCTCACCCCCTCGCCCCCTCCCCTTCTCCCTGCCCGGCCTGGCCCGGCCCGGCCTGCTCCACGCCCCTTCCCTAATCCAAAGACGCAAGGCTCACTCCACGCTGGTGAAGTCACCGCTAACCCTGGTAGACGCAGCGGCTAAAAACTTTCAAATGTAACCAAAACAGCCCAGGGCCGAGTTCCAGACACTCTGCAACACAGCGGTGCGGTCGCCATGGCAACAGGGGCAAACAGAGAGAGAAACAGCGGCCCGAAACAGCTTGCAGCTGCCTGGCGCTCTGAGTAAACAGTGTGCAGGACATGTCAGTGATTTACTGCCTTTAATCACACACGGGAGGAGAGTGCCATGGGGTTTGGGCTGAGGAAATAATAAGAATCTGATCAAATAAATCCATGCTAATGGCTAACAACACAGCCTGACTTTAATTAGCAAATGAGAGATATGATTTGGAGTAACAGGGGGTATCCATGGATTTGAGGAAAACTCCTAGATATAAAGGGGTTTGGGTGAGTTGCCCTCAAATACTAAAGGCAGATTTTCAGATACCCTTTGTGACTGCCATTAACTGAAGAATAACCAGATATAAAAATGTACCTTGTCATCTATGAAAAATGCATGATAGGTTTAGATTCTGCTGTATAACTTGTGATTAATTAGATCCAAATGGATCTTTCTTTACAATCTCTCTGCAACACTCCCTCAACTAAACAAAACAATATCTTTAAATAACACAGAACTCTTGACTTTTTTGTTCATGTTCTTTTATTCCAGTGTTGCATGTGTTAAGTATATAGTTGTGTGTGCATAGAGAGCAATTTGTTTGGCTTTGGTAGGAAATTTCTGCATTCTGTTTGCAGTGTGTTCACCACTAACAAATTTTTTAGAAACTTGACCTTTGAAGAAATACTCTTCCTTCACATTCTTGTACTGCTCACAAGATCCCGTGTTTATGCTGTTTATTCCTCTCTTTCTTTCCTTCACTCGCTACACATCTCTCTCTTACCGTCCTTCACTTGTTACATAACACTTTTTGTTTCCTTCACTCAGTACACATCTGTCTTTTCCCATCATACACGGGATAACGTCCCTCTCATCCCCTACTCCACCCATAACACATCCCCATCTTCCCATCCTACACTGAATACACATCTCTCTCTTTCTCTCCTCCATTCATTGCACATCCCTCTTCCTGTATTACAGTCAATACACATCTCTCTCTTCTTGTCATACACTGGATACACACCTGTCTCTTCCTCTCCTTTACCTGTTACACATCACTCTCTTCCTCCTATTTGTTACACATCCATCTTTTCCTGTCCTACATTGGATTACATCCCTTTCTTCCTCTCCTCATTGCACATTATTGTCTCCCTCGCTTCCATTCATAACACATCCTTCTCTTCCCATCCTACACTGGTGATTTAATGGGTAGAACATCATGTCAGGATGCCGAAGTCTCCCCGTTCAAATCCCAGCCCAGCCGCCAGGTGTGTCTTTGAATAAGACAATCCAATACTACCTCCCTGGGTGCTGTATGTGGCCCCTGGTGGATGGGTAAATGCAGAGAACAATGTCGCTGTAACATGTATGTGAAATGTTGTAAGTCACTTTGGATAAAAGTGTCTGCTAAAAGAATGAATAAATGTAAAGAAATACAAATCCCTGTCTTGCTCTCCTCTACCCATTACACATCCCTCTCTCCTGTACTACACTGAATACACACCCCTCCCTTCCTGTCCTCCATTGTATACACATCCCTCACTCGCTCTCATCCACTCGTTACACATCCGTCTCTTCCTGTTCTTTACTGATTACACATCCATGTCTTCCTGTACTCCGCTCATTACAGATTCCTTTCTTCCTGTCCTATACTCTTTAGTAATCTCTCTCTTCCTCTCCTCCACTCATTACACATCCCTCTCTTCCTGTCCTTTTCTGTTAACAGGTCGCTCTTCTCCTCCCCTGATGTTCGGCCCGCATGTGTGGTGGCCCCAGGCAGAGATGACACAGAGGCGCTGGAATGAGAGGGAACAGAGCCTGGGCGTTCCTCTCCAAACGCACTATTAAACCCACTGCAGTACACAATGAGCTCATCCTAATGCAGCTCAGATGTAGTTCTGCACTGACTTTTAGTGAAGTTCAAAACCGGGTGGGCAGGCAGGGTCACCCTGAGCGCCTACCTCTGCTCCACCCTGAGCTCCGGTGCTACTGGGGCCAAAACCAGGCGGGTACAGTCACACAGCACTTACACTGTCTGACTGAGACCAACTGTGGGCCAGGAATAATATACCCATGATGGTGCTCCATACACAAGCTGGCCAGGATACCAAGTAATTGCCCTCATTTATCTTGCTCCATACCTCAGAACATTTTTCATACATTTTCAGTGTCACGGTTGGTAAACACAGAGGTGATATACAGAATGTTTCATTCTCTATCATCTTTTTCTCCTCAAAGTACTATTGGGTGAGAACTTACGAGCAGACCGTGGGCCCATATATAGTTTGTTAGAGCAGTGAAAATCCCAGATTGTTTTCTCAGGCAGGTGGTAAGTAAAAACACATTTCCAATAATAATTTGCTGAATAGTTACAAAGGTAAAAAACACTCCATGCTTAGTCAGTGTGTACTTGTGAGTGTACCTCACCGTTACTTTGGTCACATGAACGGAAGACAGTGAAAGCAATTAATATTTCAAGTCAAGCTTTTGTTTCCATTCATATAATGATCAACAGCTATTATTGTGTTACCTATAATAAAAAAAAAATTCTAACTTGCTTCAAAGGGTCATATAAGACTGCCATAATGAGCATGAATCACTTCTCTGTTACCTGCATGCTCCGTTATTGGACACGTATCATCAGCAGGTCTGCATAATATATAAAATAAAGGGCTGTTCTGCATATCCTCAAAAACTTGTATATTAGTGTCACTGCAGAGACAATGCTTTTTTTTAAATTTTCAACTTCCTTCAAAACGTCTCATTCTTCAGAGGTGTGAAAACCCAGTATTTTTACACTGGATGTGAGATGAAAACCATCTATAAAAAAAACAAGGCAGCCATTCATGTTTCCGCCACCCACACGCACACTTCCTCGTGGGTGGTTTTGTTCTGGCCGTGAGACATTCAGCCAATGACAGCCAAAGGACAGATGTTGGTTCTCGTGCCTTGCTGCACTCGCAGGTTGTTTCGTGGGCACGGGGCTCTATTCCAGCTAATCTGATCACTTTTCTTTTCATGATGCTGGAAAGAGGAATTAAAGTGGCACCCACATGTCCACAACTTCCACACCCCAAACAGAAAGAAGGACCCACAGCCCCTTCCCTCTGACCACCTCAGCTGAGCACTATATCCAGGGCTCTGCATCTCTTTGCTTTCCTATGTTTTCTGTTAAATTTTCTGCTGCTACTGACGAACATTCTAGATGGCAGGAGCGACATCTCAGAACACCCTCAGAACCAAACGCAGCACATGGGGTGACCTTTAACCCCGGCTCTTTCATGACAAGAAAAAAATTTTATGTTAAGTAATAAAATGAACGTTTATGAGAAATCCAGCATGCACAATTATGTAATATTACTGAAATAAGTGTGATCAGTACATTTAGACTGCTACATTGGTCTGACTGAAAGCATCTGCTAAACAAATGTGTAGCGTAATCTGCCATACTGATACGCGAATAATCACATCAGTAGGTCACACCATTACAATAAATCTGACAGTGTGTTAGAGTGTTCCATGCAGCTGACAGAGGGGCCAAGGACTGCTGGAATGTTCCACTCTACCATTCTGGGGAAGAGGCAATAGCAAAGGTCCTCTATATAACTAACTTCAGCAATACTCTTTTGAAATACATCATTCCTTCAGGTGACAGAGACTACAAAGCAGAACAGCACTCTAGCACAAAGTTTACTGCAATGTTTCACACTGCAAAATATACAGTACGACTGTGTTCTTTTGAATATTTTAATGTGATTATTTGACCTTTATCACTTCTGTGAGTTTAAGCTAGTTTAAACTGCAGTGGTATTCAGCATGTTCGAAAGGCCTGTTTCCTTGCAGTGACAGGTTGTATCTGTCTACCCGTGTCCTTTCACACTTGTCTTTTGTGGTTTTCCCTTTAATGTTCTGCATCATGTGCATAGCAACCTATTTATTCAGCTTTAGCACAGCTCAGCAACAGGTGCGTATAATTCAACAGCAGAGAGATATCCAAAATCCAGATTTACATTTTCAATGATAGTGCTTGCAGAGGCCCTCTTAGTCTTTGCTCTGCTCTATTCAGAACAAATGCATTTACACAGTGTACAAATGTCAGGATGTAAGTCACAGTACTCACTGTGTATTACAGTCAGAGTACTAGCAGATTAGTATGGCTGCTTTGACAGCTGAGAACATCATACTAACAACGTAACATCCTCTCAGTGCTAACAGTGTAGTACGGTCACAGTGCTAACAGTGTAGCTCGGTCACAGTGCTAACAGTGTAGCTCGGTCACAGTGCTAAGAGTGTAGTAAGAACTTTGTCCTAACAGTGTAGTAAATTACTGTTGTAATATGGTCACAGTGCTCAATGCACTCACAGAGTAATATGAACTTTGTTTTAACAGTGTAGTACAAACACAGTGCTAACACTGGAGTATAATCCCTGTGCTCAGTCTAGTATGGTCACAGAGCTCACAGTATAGTAGAAACACTTTCCTAACAGTGTAGTATAACCACTGCACTCAGTGTAGTACAGCCCCAGTACTCACAGTGTAGTACGAGCATTGTCCTAACAGTTTAGTGCAGATTGTGGTGCTCACAATGTAGCACGATCTAACAGTGTAGTATAACCACTGCGCTCACACTATAATATGGTCACAGTGCTCACAGTGTTAATAGTACACCACAGTCACTGTCGTTACAATGTAAACGATTAAGAATTTAACAAATATATACTTTTCTGTGTACTAACACTTGCTGTTCTCATTCATACAGTCTCACTGTAAAAGCTGCCATACATTAGTGAGGCGCTCAGATCATTTGCTTCTTCACATGCTTACCATGAGGCACGCGGTTCGTTTTGCTCTCTATAATGAACTGGCTTGCCTCTCCGGCAGCTCCCTAAAGCTCCTTTCGCTGGGACAGGACCTCATAAATAAATAAAACCATCGATTACTACGGGAGATACCTGATGCCCCGTGTGGGACTGGCTGTCACGGTAACACAGGGCTGGATAAGTGGGCAGCCAATCACAGAGTCAGCCTCGCAATGAAGAGCGAGCTGCAAAATCCATGAGAGTCCAAGACAGACTGCTACACACACACACAAATACACATACATGCACACACAGTTACTACTCACACACACACAAACACACAGCTACCCACACACACACACACACACACACACACACACACACAGAGACAGCTACACACACAGACATCTTTTAAGCACTAAATCAGTAGAGTGAATTAATAAGACATTTGCAAATCTCATAGGATTTACCTTTGTCTAAAGTGATTTCGATTCTCACTGATGATTTGGTTTTATAACGCATTTCAATCATTTTACTTTTTACTAAACTAAAGAAAAGAAAGTCACAGCCTCTCTCCTTATTTGTGTTTGACTCGGACCAGTTAGCCCGATGATGCAGAAAAAAAAACATTCAAAGGGCACCGTTTTGCTGTTTTCACGCCTCTTGCACCTACAAAACATTAATTTTCTCAGAACATTGAGGTGTGTGACGCTCAGGGTCAGGTGCTTTAAACGGATGGTGCAGCTGGGTCTTTTGTTAGGAAAGGTGTGGATGGTGGTATGAGTGACAGGGGGGCAGGCACTGAGCTGAGTGTGGGGAGGTTAGGGGGTGTACACAGATAAGGTGGGGGAAGAACACAGACAGCAGGAAGCTCTGGCAGGGAACCTGTGTGGGATGGGACCGTCAGGCCCGATGTCTTCCTGTGGACATCCTGTCTCCTGTGCCAAGCAGCCCCCACCCCCAGCTTGTTGATCAGGACATATCCACCCCCCCGTCCTCTCCTGGGACTTGCTCCCTCCTGCCTCTGTAGTCCTTGCACTTGCGCTCGCCCCAGACACACACATTGTGTGTACCCTGCTTTCACTGCTGCAGCCCCGTGGGGCGTGACTGAAGCAGCTCCGCCCCCACCAGGTTCCTCACCCTCCTCGTCTCGGCCTGTAAAAATGTCCCACGGTTCAGGCACCGTGGGCAAACACACAAGCTGAAAACTCAAACTCACCTCCACCCTGCTTGGCATCCACAGCCGCAGCCTAACTCCCTCTCCGCTCTAAAAACGCTCTGCCGTCTCCGAAACGAAGTCCCCTCCTCCCGACAAGAGCTCACCTTCCTTCAAGACAGGAGAGAAGGAGGGCCTTTTCACCTACCCACGCACCATTTAATTGCTGTTTTCTGGAACTGTTTTCACATAAGCAGTGGTTAAAGTGTAAAAAAAACACTCCTCTCCAGACAACAAAACACCGACCATGGTTATGTGACAGGCCGTGTGCTGGCCTCATCGTCATGGTTCCCGTGAGACCAACTTTGAGTGTTTTTCAGAAAAGAGCGTTCATGCGGTGACTGGACAAATCTCTTGTGGGTGAGTGGTAGGAAATACACCTCCACACAACACACACTAATGTGTGCGCTGATATGTACACACGCTAACAAAAAAAACACCCTCTAACTGCCCTAAAACTCTATGGACCCCAATCAAAAGAATAAAACCATAACCATTTATTCATTCATTTTCCGTATACTTCATATCCTGTGTAGGGTTATAAGAGCATCTATAGCCAGGGCTCTCCCTGGACAGGACAGCAACTCATCACAGGGCATAATCACACATGCAATCACACACTGTGGGCAATTTGGAAACACCAATAAGCCCACAACATATGCATTTGAACTGTGGGGGGAAAACCAGAGGAAACCCAAAATGCACGGGTAGAAAACATCAACTCCACACACACAGACCAGACGACAGATTTGAACATCCAACCCTGATGGTGCAAGGCATCAGTACTAGCCACTGAGCGACCATGCCCCCCAGCCACAGCCGAAAATAAACAAAACAAAAAAAAATGTAACCAAAAGGCCCTATTGACTTCTAGATAAAGGAAACATTACATTTATTTGCATGTTTGTTTGTGGCGGCTCTGACAGCAAAGCGTCCTCAGCCCTGAGGTTTAAAACCAATTCACTTTTACAACTCTATCATACAAAACCCACTTACAAACACATAACCAGTAAAAGCCTTTTATCCAAATATTTATTCGCAAATTCCTAAGCATTTACAAATGGTTTACCACCCGGAGCAACACTTGTTGTAAATTTTAGCCCAACAACACCGACTCTTGTATGGCATTCAGGTAATGTCCACAGACAGATAAAAAAGAGAGCTTCATTACCAAAGATGGCCAATGTGATGAACAAAAGCCACGCACTTCCACAGGAAACAGTTTCCTAGTGTCAAAACAGGTGGGCATCCTTTTGGCCTAATCCATTTTCATGTATAGATGTGTGTAATTTCCTTTCCTTATTACATATCTATACGGTATATTTCTAGTTATTATAATTATGATTATTATTATTATTATTATTATTAATTAAAGTGCTAAGATTCTGACTGCTACTAAAAGCAAAAATGCATTTTTCACATTGCTCAGGGTTGAAAATATTGTCCACCTGCAGAGCGGAGTGCGGTGATGCGCTGCTCTTTGGCTGAATCTAGGAAGCGTTTCACCCCTCAGATCTGAACAAACAACTTACTGCTGAAGTGCAATCAGTGGTCTGCCTGTTGCATTCACTGCAGTCACAATACACCACGACTATAAACCGACAATATCGTTCTTCTGCAATGAATTTTAGACACTTCTTTCTGATCCCAGGTTATCTCTGTGTAAACATCACACGCATTTCTATAAAGCTACCATAACAGATGACATGTGACAGTGACACAGTATACAATACACTATTAATGTGCTATTAGACAACGCCTTTGTCAGTGTACAGAGACTGATGTGTGAAGTCCATGAGGTGCTAATGCATTGTTTATGAAACAGTGATATGTTGCATCTTTGGGACAATTAGGTGTTAAGTCACTTAGCCTGCGAAGCGCTGAATGGACAAGATGGTGGCGTGTCGAGCATGCTGAGCTGCGGACTCAGTCTTGTACTCAGCAACTCCTTGACCTGCACAGATTGCCGCTTGTTGGGTAGGGGTGGGGGCGGAGGCGAGGGTAGGGGTGGTTGGGTGGGTGAAATTTCATCTCCCCGTCCACGGTGATGGAGATGCTGGGGTTTCGCTCAAACGTTTGCTGATGGGCACCTCATGTAAAATTCACAAGACGTCTTATTTATGCATCTCTAAAACTCTAGAGAAAAGAGCGCCATACAATGTCATATAGCAAACTACAGCAGCGCCCTTGCAAGACAAATACTGTAATGTCACCTTAAAAAGGGCACACAGTGAAACAGATCCGGGCTGTTTTTAAAACAGGAAACTCCCCAAATCTGCCTTTTCTGTGCAACATTACTTTAATGCTTTAATATCAGTCCTTTAGCTCAACACACTGTCCTGTGCAAGAACGTAATGGCTGCCTTCAGTTGCAATTTTGTGTTTCTCAGTGGATTCGTGGAAAAAATTCACAAATAAAATTTCTATTGTGCCCTTGATTCACGCAGATTCACGCTAACTGGTCAGTAAACACCAGACGTATCTATGGACACACATGAACATGACGGAGCTGACATGGGTCCTCTGCTGGAATTATGGTATCACGTTACAGTCGTGCATAAAAGCTCCAGCTACAAACGCGCGTGCGCCACACGACATGTAATTTCACATGCAGTCCGACTAATGCAAGACTGTCTCCACAGTCGCGTTTTGCTAATTATGATTTTTCTTTTTCTCTTCAGTAAAAAAAAAAAAAAAAAAAAAATTAATAAATACTCAAATGAGGCTGAAAAAAATGCTTCATGGAGAGGATCATGAGAAGAAACTTGGAGAGAAAAATGGAAATTCAAGATAACTGTTTCCGCGAGATAAACCGAACCAAAACGTGACAAGTTTAAATTTGATTTGATGGTGAGCAAGAAACTTTGGTTTAGTTTTTCCATCACCCTGAGCACATTTAATTGGTGATTATGTTACAGACAGGGTGTTTCTGACAGTGGGAGAGCATTTAGAGTCAGCTACACCACAGATGGATCAGGGGTGAGAACTTGTGCAATGTGGGTGTCTCCTAAAAAAGCCAATAACCCCACCAGAGTGAATGATGACATCATGCTGAGACGCACCCACAACGATCACATACAGACCTACTGTGTGCACAGTAATATTCTCACAATCCAAACCAAACTGGCACAGCGGGCAAATTATTGCACATCCTCTATCTTTTAATTGAGGCTGGTCTGAAAAAGAAATTTACTCCTGATTACACATACACACACACACACACACACACACACACACACACAAACTCACACACACATATTAATCTTTAAAGCGATTGACAGAAAATAAACAAGTGAAGTAAATAAGAATGCAGCTTCTGAACTTCTCCTTTCCATTAATTCAAACTGTTATGAAGAGGAAAGCCACAGTCTTAAAACAGGAAATCATTTAAGTCAGTATGAGCATCTTCTTTCTCCAGAATTCATTGCCACCTAATTTATCTGACGTTCTCTATGTGTCTAATGATTACTTCCATTGCGCTTGATGAAAATGAGTTTTAATTTCACTGTAAGTCAATGTTTTGTTTGGATGCCTTCTCTCCCATTGGTGGGTCACTGGCAGACATGTTGCCTATCACATATGAGCACTGCGCCCCCCCCCCCATCAAAACTAATAATGACAATAAAAGTAAATCTAAAGAAAATATAATAATACATTATAACTCAGGTTACCATTTGCCCCTCCCCCAACTACAAACAGCTGCTGCTAATCCTGGGTTTAAGCAATATGTTTATTAAAAAAATTTATTAATTTTTTTCTTTATTAATTTACTTGTCTTCCGAGACCCCCTAGCTTGCAAGGGTGTAGATTTGCGTTTGGACAGTAGGGACATGTCCCCACCAATGATGTGGGAGTACCTAATTGTCCCTTGCATGTGCTTAGATGGACAAAGGGTTAAGGTCTGATTTGGTCCATGCAGATACTGAAACCAAACCTACATCCTTGCTAGCTTCACTTGTACAGAGCTTTAAAAAATTAGGTTTAACTGATGAGAAACTGCACTGCCTTTGCCGTACCTAGTGGCACTTTCACAACGCCCCTTTAATAATGTATTTGTAAGAATTAACTGTACTTTTAAAGTTCCAGCTTTTGCACTACATTATTATTTTCATTTGTTCCATTTGTTTTTCCATCCATAAAGACCGTGTAAGTCCTTTTGGAAAAGACCAGTAATTAACTAAATTAAATCTCCCAGCAAAGGGGGAACTGCACTCCTGTTATTACAAGATGAGCCCATACCTGTTCCTAAGTCAGTGACCGAGTAAGCGGAACATGCGTGATGTCGAACACGTACCCAATCTGTCGGTTGGTGGACGGCGCCTGCGTTATGACTGAGCTGGACTGAGGAGACGGCAGCGGCTGTATCACCATGCCAGCATTGTGGTTCGGCATCCGGGAGTGGTGCTGACTCTGGCCCGTCGACCCATGCAGGGAGATGTTCTGGAAGGAGGAGGGGAGGTGGACAGAGAAGCAGGAGATGCATGAGGAAGGAGAAGGCCTCGTTTGGAGAGATGGAACGACATGACACACAACCCTAACAAAAGTTCTTATCTATTCGCCCACCACGCAAGCTGTTGTTAGTGCTTCGTTACTAAACTCCTCCAAGTTTAATGTTTTATATTTATTTTTTATATTTATATTTTATGTTTGAACTTAAACATTAAAGCATGATTAACAAAACATCTAATCGTTTGTTAAAAATGCATATTCAAAGATAATGTGCTCATGTACATTTACGTGGCAGCAACAATAAGAAATATCAGTTTCTGATGACAAATTTCACTACAAACTTAAGTCTGAACTCCCTTGAAATGCAACCAAGTTTATCATCTTTCAGTCCTAGTATCTAATTTGTTAGCTAACAGGTTTACTACAAAATAGATGCATTAAACATAAATGTTGTGATGTGCATCTCATAGCCTCATGCAGGGGATGACACGCTAACCGGGGCTCCCATCACAGTCTGCCATACTACAAACACAGATGATAGATAATATGCATAATTAGTCAAATATGGTTCAGAGACAAAGTGAGAGAGGCAAGACTTAGATGGTTTGGACACGTGCAGAGGAGGGCTACAGAGTATATAGGGAAAAGAATGCTGAGGATGGAGCTACCAGATAGGAGGAGAAGAGGAAGGCCAAAGAGGAGGTTCATGAACGTAGTGAGGGAGGACATGAGAGAGGCTGGGGTAACAGAGGAAGCTGCAGAAAACAGGTTGGTATGGAGAAGGATGATCTGCTGTGGCGACCACTAAAGGGAGCAGCTGAAAGAGGAAGACGAAGCCAAACGTGGTGATATGGAGAAGCAAATGGCTCCTGAATAGTCAGAGGGTATAGTCACCACTTCTGTTGCTACTTACACTTTAGCTGTGTGCTGTTGAACATTCAATTGTTGCAGTGATTTCCTCTGTGCTTTTTCATGCTTAATACCAAGCCTCACAAATTTTACGTGTAGATCTTCATTATCAGGAGTGACCAAAAAGGCCCTGCTTTTTCAGTGTGTTTTCATGTTAGGGTACTATGATGGCTTTATACAGTGGTTTAACTTCAATGCTGCCTTAACAAAATTCTCAGTGGCGAGTGCGTATACACATTACTTATTTGTTGACGTTCGGCAAAGCACATGAAAAAGTGACTGACTGCTCTGTTAAACATAATTAGTAAATGAGACGTAATGTACATTTTAGAACAGCAACTGATATTTTGTCTTTAATGCAGCTGCAGTCAGACACACATCTGGCCAAACGTTCCCCTTGTCCACCCCTCACCTGAAGCCCCCCCACCACAGATTGAGCACAAAACCCCAATGCGTTCGATAAACACAGGGGACACGGGGGGGGAAGGCATCCTAGACGAGAAACGCCACGGAACAATGCGGAAGAACATCTGCACATCTGCACCAAGGAGCCTGTTTTTCTGTTGTCTCTTTGGCAAGAAGCCGTTATTGCAACACGGGTCTCTGGCTAGCGTGGTCAACACCCAAGGCCCAGAGTCAGAGGAAACATTAGTCTCAGTTGTATTAGTCTCTAAAGTTCACAAGGTGTCTAAAAGACATGTGCTGGATAGTAAAAAAAAAAAAACCACACTGAGTTACTGGACACTGGGATCGACAACCTCAGTGACTAATTTCTGTACTGATGTGTTAAACCCCGAAGCAGTGGGTGCCACTCCTATCTCAAACGATCTGAGGGAGGCGGTCACCAGCCCCGCTGTCTCCCAAGGGGCTCACAGCATCATATCTGCATGTCTGTCAACCCGAATCACGGGGCATCCCCTTACTTGCTTGTTGTCTTCCTCCTCCTGCGCTTTGCAGAACTCCTGCTCGATGGAGCAGTCGAGGTCGGTGAAGAGCCCCACCTCCTCACAGTTCTTCAGGAACCGTGTCGGCGTCGGCGTCTGGTCTGAAATGCGAGGCACTTTTAGCGAAAAAACACGCCGACGCGTTCCGCCAACACAGACGATTCTTGGTGCACTTCAAACCATTATTTAGCAGAGAACAGACAGCAAAGGTTAGTGTGATTATTTTAGTGCTTTGAGGGACATTGTTGTAAAAGGCGCTATATAAACATAAATTAAATTTTATTCAGGCCAGTGGTGTGTATTCGGTACTCATGGAAGCAGTATAAACACAACAAACTGCCACAAGTGGGTAATGGAGAAGTACAGTGGTCTTCATGTCCAGTTACAGAAAGTGGGGTACAGTGTAACCCCTACTTAAAAAAAAAATTGTTGATTCTGCATAAAATTACAGTGTTTAGAAAATGAATAAATAAACACGTTATAATGAGCAAAGCTGGATAAATGGGAGAGAAATAAAGAATTACACAACAATTTGGTTGTTTATAAATTAAGTTTTTTAAAATCTTTTGTTTGGAGATAATTAATTAAATTTGTTACAGTGAATGATAGTAGGATATTCCCACAAATGCAGAAGTGCGAGCAGGTCAAATCAGAACCTCAAAGTAAAACACAGTCAGTGTGTATTTTCTGCCTCTGTTAGCTTAATGATGGGCATACTGACACCATTTACACTAGCTCTACACGCGCAAATAAACACAGAACTCGCACGCGGTACGGAATAACTGCTTCTTCTCGTGTCTTTTCTCCAGGTGGAGGATAACCTTGTTTTACCAAAGTTTACTGCCAATGGCATTTAAACTTTTTTTTCAGGCACTAGGATAGAACACTATTACAGATAATGGATTTTGTTATTGCTCAATTTTATTAAAGTTTCTAACACTCTTAATAATTATTACTTCATTTTAAGGATGCCATCTACATATAGAGATAACGATGCCCACTCTTTGGTTCCTCAGACATTTTGCAACCATTGACCTTCATCTTCTGAGAGTAAAGAAAAGCATTATGCGCTACTAGACAAATGACTGAATTTACAATTGCTTCCTACACAGTCTGGGTGTAATACAATAAATCATGAGGGTTACTGTCTACAAGAGACCAAACTGTAAGCAGACAACTCCATATGTAATGAAATGATGTTCATCCTAGACTCGAGACTCAGCCCTCTGCTCTGTACACGTCTTTTCTGCTGTGTCTTTCTTCCCACTCTGACTTATTTCAGACCTGCAGCCAATCAGCTTCATGCAACCTGAAAGTACAATCATTTGCAGAAGAGTATGCAGCCCTTTTACAAAAAGCATTACGATATACAGAATGTTCAGGGAAAGTATCTTCCATAAGGCTGATTTTACATTTTACATTTTTCAGACACCCTAGAGAAAAAAACACCCCCTTTTTACAGGCGTTTACTATGCTTGGCCCCTCCTAGCTTCTTCTACGGTTCTGCAAACTTTTGTGTGCAGCAGTCGAACTGTCCCTCACCACCCCCCCAGCCCCCTCTGTCAGGCTGGGCTCTGGCTGAGCCCTTGGGCCATGCACTGATGGGAAAGATCTGGTTGCACGCTGCTTCAGAGAAGACACTACCATACATACCGCTCACAAAACTTTCTGCTCATACTAAAAACCATATTTGAGTGAAAACTAATTTCTGCTCATGAACTAATTAAGAGCAATTACCCTTATTTTCCAAGATCAGAAGTTGTTTTCTTAAATTTGCTCCTAAGAAAAATCTTTGCCAAATACACTCCCTGTTCTTAAGCTGCATAACTGTTCACAAATGCATAGTGTTCATTTATTTTAGAAGACCATAATGCTTTGTAAAATTATTATAAATACATACAATATTTCTAATAAATAAACACATTACATTACAAAATATTATAATTAATAAAAATATTATTGTATTTTAAAATTTATAATTATAATAAAATGTATATATTATAATTATAATATAAATTTATAATAAAATTTAGAATTTAAGAAAACTTAATAACTAATTATTTTGCACAGACTTGTCAGCACTCAGACGTGCGTAAGTGTGCACCTGAGTTGTGTTCTCTAAGAACAAATCCCAAGTGAGAAAACTTTCGTGAATGTCAGAATCATCGTGGACGATTTATATGGGTTTTCAAAAGAAATATCTTCTGAAGAAAGTTTGGTGAATGAGGCCCAATATTTTAAGTTTTGGGGAATTTATGTATTGTTCCTAGCCCACCTTGCATGCATTAGATTCCAGGAGGTAGTCAGAAATTTGCATACTAAACAGCATTGTGACAAACATGTCTCTGGAGGAAACCAAGAAACAAATAACAAATCACATTATGACTGTTAGCATCCAAATGGTCTGAAACCTGTTGCCAAGTTGAATTACGTGTGGCAGCTCAATGTAAGCAAAGACAACAAGGAAACCAAGCAGCTAAATAAAAAAGTGAGGAAAACACCAAAAACAATGTTAAATGCATCAGAGTACTTCTGAGAGTGAGGCAGCAGTTAGCTGATACATACCGAGCTCACACCTACCTGACAACACGTCGTTCTTTATAGACGGGAACTTCAAAGTCATCTCATGCTTGTGCCGGTGAATCATGAGATGATCCTCTGTGGGGAACCGCTGTTGGACAGAGAGAGGGGCATTCTGAGCACGCTCAGTGGAGAGGGATTACGGTCCGCTCACAGAACAGCACGCATCACGGCTCACCTAGCTGAGCATCTCTCTAGCACAGCTGAGCGTGCCCTAGGATGGAGCTGCTGTGCCTGCCTGTTGGGACACATGGCACCCAGATGGAGGCGAGGCGAGCAGGGGCTGTGCACGCAGAGCTGGAAGACTGCCCAGTGCAAAAAGGCTACACCAGGCTAACAGCGTCTCCCAGCTAGTGTGTCGCAAACAGTCACATGGAAAAAACTAAGTGCAAAGCCGGCAGAGACGGAGGAATCTTTGGGCTCGCGCTGGCCTGGGTGGTGCTGCAGCGGGACACGCAAATGATCAGAACCTCCACATCAAAAAGGTGAGCTTTAAAGATGCCGTGATATTAAAAGCATTGTGCCTCGTAATCCCGGGGAGAGGCTGCTTTTTACACTGGCAGCTGTTATGAACCTTTAAAGGCCAAACGTAAGGGAGATGGAAAGGAGATCCTGGATATTAATTTTACACAAGTGGTCTCAACTTTCATTTTGATCTTCCGCCGTCAAATAAAAGACATTCCCGTGACTGACAAACTTGGCGTACAATCACGGTCCCGATTAAGTCTCCATTATGTATCTAAGCGGAGACGACCAGAGGCAAATGCCCTTAGTGCATGGCTGGTGCTTTAATAGTGGGCTGAGCTATTGCGTTACTATTCAGTGTGCTGGACTGTCATTCTCACACTGGGCCACTAACACGTATGTAAGAGTGACATATTTGAGTGTAACTTACCTGGGAACAGCCAGGGGCACTGCACACAAACGGTCTGTCCTGCTCTGAGGTCATCACTCTCACCCTTCCTTCATAAAACTTGAACACAAGAAGAGAAGAGAAGACTATTATTTTTCTTTCTCAAAAGAAACGAGCGAGGCACGCGCACGTTTTACAGCGCACACACACACACACACACACACACACAC
Organism: Chitala chitala; assembly: GCA_025773905.1. Taxonomy (NCBI): domain Eukaryota; kingdom Metazoa; phylum Chordata; class Actinopteri; order Osteoglossiformes; family Notopteridae; genus Chitala; species Chitala chitala. Next base: position 9,365,701 of record JABJVR010000106.1, on the reverse strand, counting down.
ACATACACACATCTCTCCCTATTACACAGCGTGCATTTTGGAATACTGAACAGAGCAAAGCTGTGATTGCAAAGGTTTTTCACATGCACTTCGGTCTGCCTGGATGCCTTGCATGTTGGAACACCGTCTTTGGCCACCGCAAAGAGACTCCACCTGATCTGTACAGAACATTCTCTTACAGCTGACTTCTGGGACACCTTCAATAAAGTACACCTCCCTACATCTTGCTGAAACCAGTTCATTAGCTACCTTTGTAAATCCATACGCAAGAACAACCACTCCAGAAGCCTCTGTCAAAAAACATTCCTTTTTCTACCAAAACACTGGTGTTCAATAAAGACATCAGCTGCCAAATGATTAAGTAGCATTAAGCATCATTGCAGACAGCTTTCCTTGGACACTACATACAACAAATAGTACAGTGTTCATATTTGTACTAGTATCGGGCTCTGCTGTTAGTGCCAGCATAACCGCTGCAGTTCTTACACATATTTCTGATTCTTCAGTTATTTTTCCTGCCTCTTCCTCTGACAGGTAGAACAATGCAGTGACATTGACCTGACACTGTGAAACTTGCCAGGCTTGTCAAATATGACGGCACTCCTGCCTCTTAGCTGCAGGCCCCGGCCCGTGAACAATATAGCTTCTAGAATATCTCCTAACAAGCACGCCCTCGTCCTAAGCCAAATATCTTAGGCGCTTTAAAATTCACCGTGCAGATCTGCTGGGTCACCGGTTTACAAAGTTTTCGAAGATAAGGCGGGTTAAAAAAAATCCCTAGAAATTCACAAGACAAGCGTTCTGACAGCTCTAATTGTGTGGCTGACAAGCTGTCGGGTTTGGTGATCGCTCTAGCGATTTACCTTCTCAGCTTGCGCAGGGTATGAATGAATACGCCATTCTCACAGGGACACTTTTAAATTCACAGTACGCTATTACACTTCATTTCCTTTACTATGATTGAAAACTCCACCTCCCTGTACAGGAAGGAAAATATTTATCTCAACTTCATCTCGACCTGCTTCAGTTAAGTGTGAAGATGAACGCAGAGACAATATCAGTATTTTTTTTTAAACAGTATTTTTGCAAAGGAGAATCCTTCAGATGGTTCTAATTTGTAGCAGTCAGGTAGAATAGCGTGTAAAGTCGTTGTTTTAAGTTAAAAAAAGAAAAACATGCTCTCTTGAGCGCAGGACGACACCTGAGCATCTGAAATAAAACACACAACTGTATAAATGGATACACCTTTCAGACAGAGCAAGTAAAAAAATATATATATATACTCCACTACTAAGAATAACTGCAACAGCATATACACAAAACAAACCTTTGCACGCGATGGCATCATAACACCAGCGCAGCCATTCAATACTAAAATAGGTGATGGAATGTAGCCTTATGTATTTTCTTCCACACAGATCACCGCAAGCCTCTGCATTGCCACTGTGACGCTCGTATTTTCCACGCTATTTCACAGGCGGTGGCACCGCTGGGATCAAGCGAACACCGTGTGATCGCGGGTGCGGAGAGTGAGCCAGACTTCTATTAACAGTGATGACAGCGTCGGCGGGGGTTTGCATATAATCGGTTTGATCGGTTTTTCGCAGGCGTTCAACTAACGAGACAACGTTGGCCCGAAAGATGTCGAGAGGGTTAAGGATTGGTTCAAGTTAATCTTTGCAAAAACTAATACTCCGAGGCCCCAAAGACTTCGTCCCTTCCAGGCATTCGATGTTTTGCTGTAGGTGTGAAATGTACTTAGCTAGCCAAAGTGCAGAGAAAGGTTATGTGTGTCCATGACATATGTTAATCTTTAGTGCTTAATCAATAAAACAAACAAGATTTCTCTATGTTTTAATTCATTTTTAAGTAAACACTGTACTCAACGCATTATAAAAATAAATACCTCCTTGTTGCTTTTGATTAATAAAAAGGACTGCATCCATTTTTATTTGTAGTTGTAATAAATATAAATTAAAAAGCAATGCCACTCCCAGCAAAAATAGCCAAATAAGCTACAAGCAATATTCCTGGCATCTTAAAGATTTCACAGAATCATTACAAAGTGAATTTTGGCCACCAAAATCATGAACAATGGATTTATTTACATCAAAACTGGTCATTTAACATAGCAGGTGTAGTGACAGACTACAGCAGTGACACACTCTGAGGCTCCAGATATGAAAGCCCACTGTGAAGGCCTGCTAGGAAAGCCAGCAGTAAAGGCCCACTGTGACGGCCTGCCAGGAAAGCCAGCAGTAAAGGCTTACTGTGAAGGCCTGCTAGGAAAGCCAATTATAAAGGCCCACTGTGAGGGCCCGCTAGGAAAGCCAGCTGCAAAGGCCGACTGTGAGGGCCTGCTAGGAAAGCCAGCTGCAAAGGCCCACTGTGACGGCCTGCCAGGAAAGCCAGCAGTAAAGGCCCACTGTGACGGCCTGCCAGGAAAGGCAGCAGTAAAGACCCACTGTGAAGGCCTGCTAGGAAAGCCAGCAGTAAAGGCCCACTGTGAAGGCATGCTGTGAAAGCCAGCTGCAAAGGCCTACTGTAAAGGCCTGCTAGATGTGAGAGGTCAACTGAGTGCATACTTGCACTTCAATGTCTCTTCCCCATTTGCTCTTTTATATTCTTGTCACTTGTGTGAATTTTAAGAGACACACAGCTCTTCTTTTGCATGTAACATCTTCTTGCTGTGGTGTTCAGCCTCCAAACTGCTGCTTTGGGGACCCAAGCGTACTTTTGAAAGCCTTGCATCTCTTGCACAAAAGAACAATGCTGCCATTCATTGCCAGCATCACAGTTAACCACAGTGCAGACTTTTCAATTAAACTTTAACATAGGATTTTAACCAGTGCCAAGCCTGAAAGAGTACCAAAATCTCAGAAAAGCAGCACGAGGTGTTACGTATGGTGAAATGCACTCACAACACACACTACAGCAGGAATGTGTTTAACTCAAACATCTTTAGTACATTAAATTGTAAGAGACATACTATCTGCTTATAACCTCGCTGAAAAATGAGAAGTGCCGACTCCTGTCATATTCAAAACTCAGCAACTTCACGTGTAACATGTAAACTATAAACAGCAATCAAGAAACAGGGAGGACAAGACATAAAAGCTAAGTATGCATTCTAAAGAGCACAACTGCTTTATTAAGAAAGAATAAACAAGTACAACACACATGCACACACACACATGGGCGAAAACACGCGCACACATGGCCGAAAATACACGCGTGCTCACACTCACGTGCACTCAAACATACACCTGCGCACGCACACACACACACACACACACACACACACACAAAAGTGAATACTACAGCAAAACGCCCAGGGACAAGTGCAAACCTGCACTGCTGCCCAAGTCTCTAGATCCACAGGCCACGCACAACCCAAGAGTTCAGGGGAAGGGCGCACTGAGCCCTAAGGCTATGAGGAAGCCTTACTATGGCAGTGCGTGTGTCACGAACTCCTCAAAACCACCAGACAGACAGAACCCCCTCAAAACCGTCGCACACACCCCACTAATGCACAGGACGAACCCCCTGGAACAACAGAGCCACCGTTCTGTTTTATCCCACTCACAAAGCTAAGACAAAAATTGACAAAAATTGCAGTCAGCATTCCACCCATGACTGTCCTAAGCTGAGTTTTTGCAATTACTAAAACAGCGCAGACACTGCTGGCTGCATTCCAGCAAAAGTTAACGCAGAGAGAAGGGAACATGCTAGTGGGGGAAAAAACACTATCAAATCTTTGTAAGTAAGAGCCAAACCCAAGCACGGCACTTGTCAGACTCACATTTCTCCAGTGTTTCCACCATTTCCGCACAAAAACAACATTACTGAGCAGGCAGGTTTTCAGAAGAAGGTCAATTTTTTGTGAACATACAGCCTAGTAGCATGCATGCTGTCTAATAACTAAAACAAAGACCCCAAAGCTTTTATTTTTATATTAAACTTTTTATCCTTAACTTGAATAGCAACTATATACTCAATAGCTGACTTTATAAGGAGAGCAAAAAATACTGTTACAAAATGTTAAAATGAGTCTTCTGTTTTTCATAAAATACTCATCAGAACATTTGAAGTGTTAACGCGTATTTTAAAATACCAGCATTCAAAGATAAACAGCACCAAACAATCCCATTACATGTGCCTCCACGAGACCTTCATACTCTGACCCAACAGCTCTTTAGCTAGTTCACAATACCCCGAAATAAACTTTACAAGATGTCGTATTTATTGTTTTTTATGCGAAATGCTTGTTGTATTTTAAATGTATAGGCTTGTAATTGACAGTAGCATATAAATTTGGTGAGAGTTATAGCAGACTACAGACAATAAAAATGTCGCCTGACATTGACTGTTAGTGTTAAGTCATATTAAAAAATCAGCTGTTCTCAAACTGCAGCGCATACCAGATGAATATTTTCCACATTGACTGTTTTTGAACCATTGACACCAACAGAAACTATAAAAATGAAACCTGCGATGTCTCCAAACCGATCTTGTACATCGCTTATAACCCCTGCGAATGAAAAATAAATCGAGCCTATTTACTGATTATAATTAATTGAGCTAATCACAGTTTATGGTTGGCTAAATTCATTTTCACACTTGGTAATGTGTGGCTTCAGCCCTATGTTGAATTTTTACGAATCCTTTCCCAGCTAAAAAATTACCAATGTTTAAAATACAGTCAGAATCCGAGCAGTTTGTTGAACCTGCCTAATTTTTAATGCTGCAATAGTTCCTGTTACTGTGATGTAACTGAAGCAGTTTTGGTACATATTACCAAAAACCAGGGCAAGCAGCTTTGTCGACAGTCATTACAAAAAAATAAATAAATACATAAATTAAAATTAAATATTAAATACCAGGTAGGTCTACACATGACATTTAGTTGCAGTTATTGATTTGGATGGAAAATGCCAGTATTCACTACAGCCTGTTACCACGGCGGCTGAAAAAGAAGAGAAACTACAAGAAATTACTGTTGTTTCAGATTGAGTTTTTAAAACTTCGTGCCATCTGATAAGAATGTAGTTTTCAGCCCGTGGGCTTTTAAGATCCAGAGTGCTTCGTCAGCAGGTTCCCGGGATACTTCAATATCTCCGGCGGTTAATCAAATACTCCGACTGGCCTGCAGAATGACGTAATGCGAAAATATATCGTTCTTATTTATTAAAGTGTACAACACATTCCCCTTCCATAAAGAGACCGCGTTGCCTGTACGAGATACAGATTAACTGTAAATAGTCATATTATTTCCAAGTGTCAGTTTATGCGCATCAACAACAAGAAAAAAAACTGCATTGAAAAGCTATCATTATGACAGCGAATGCTCGGCTGACTGTAATGACACTTCGTTTAACAAAATCTAGTAGCAAGTCAAAGTGCGCTAACAGCTACGGTGGTCATGAATGAACTGACTTGTGCATGAGATCACTAAGACAAGGCTGCCAGACTTTCGCGGTTTGTCCCGGGACTGACTGCTTTCGATCCACCTCACCTCTGCAAAAGTCTGTCGGTTCAACGGCACAGATACCACTGAGTATGTGCTATTATGCTCCCGGCGCATTGAAACAGGAGAAATAACTTCGTGTAGGTCGCTTTTGTATTAAGACGCGTCTATAGGGACGCGTCTGACAGCCCGCCAGCGGTAAGAAAGCACTTGTCTCCTCGCTCAATAACTTCAGCAACACTCAGCACGCAATTCCATCCCCTTATTTAGCAGTATCCCTGATCTTTCATCTCAGGTACCTAAAACTGTCATTGCTCATTTTTGGGGAAAGAACACTTTATAATGCACTGAAGTCTCGCTTAATTACACAGAGAAAATAATCAAATTTCTCAACTGAAATTATAAAAACATACTACAAAGGTTAATTTTTTTTTACTAGAAAAAACACGGAGCAAAACATTATAAACTTACAACTCGTACCTGCATTTTTCAAACGCGCTGTAAAAGAGTTGCTCGCAGTGTAAGACAATTTTAGCAACTTACCAAACAACTGTAGAGTATAAGCAGCACTCTCGGAGAACGAACCACGTTGGACTGAACGAAGATTACAATGCGTTCTATTTAGAGAAGCATTACATCACCTTTTGATGACGTCACGTGGGATTCCTGAACTTCTAAATCATTGCGGTCCACTTGGAGGCGGGGAAAACTAGGCGGAGTTAGCGACTTTACGCACAATGTAGCGTAAGGTGGGTGTGACGCGCTTGGTCGGCTACATAGATTGCAGGCGCTAGTTATTCTCCGGGTAGGTTAGCCTTAAAAAGTAAAAGGAAAGCCAATGTATGAACTGTTTCCAGACCCTTATGCAGACCTTATGCGTTTATATTTAAGAGGTTACAGAAGACCTGTTGCGACGCGTAATGAAATGTTGTACAAGCAGAAATAAAGTGATTTTTAATGTAAAATTAGCGAGATAAAGTGCAGCCCATCTATATCAGTTACACTACCCCCGCTGGTAGCAAGAGGAAGGCCAGTCTAATTTGTAAATTACCACACTGAGTTTGGTAGAGCAACACTGCAAATGTTGAAGATAAACTGAGCATTGAGAGGGTGTCAACTGAAATTAACACTGGAATGTTTCCACAGTTTCCACCTATTTTTCACATTTACTGTAAGGTCTTTATAGTAAATGTGCACAAAATTCACCTGAGCTGGAACAATTTACAAGACAGATTACAGTACAACCAGTTTTTATTTCTTATTTTTGCACTGAATGCAAGATGTATAAAGAGTAAAGACATAAACTTTGTGCTTTCAACCCAGGCACCTTGAATGGAAGATGATAAATAGAGACAAATTTTAAAAGTATGAAAATGAAATTAGTGAAATCACTTCATATTTTTGCGTTGTCTTTTGTTGCATGTACTTTTCAATCTAGTGCAAATGTAACAGGTCTGTGAAGGTTACTCAAACTGAGATAAAATGAGAGTATTTTATTATTTGCATTTGAGCTTTCTTAACAATACCAGATGATGAAACACATTTGAAGCTGATTTGAAGTGTCCACCTTATTAATTCTTAAAATGCACTCTGGCATTTGGTCATTTATCATTTGCCAATTGTAACATTACATGATATTGGAGATAAATTATAGGCCACAAGTCTCTAATAGTGGTTCACATTTCATTTTCATAGGAAAAAACACAACCATAGGATTCCACATTGTATTTACTGAGGGTCTTTCAAGACTGAGTATAAGTAGAAACAAGCACCTGATTTACACTTGAAATATCAATTGCCATGACCTGCTTTTCAGATTCCTATAGTAAAACCACTCAGGGTGAAACAGAACAAACAGTAGTGCCCTTCTTGGGTGTCAAAGACAGAGGGTCCACCCCCTCACTGAAATGCTTTAATTTTGTAACTATTTCTTGATCACAATTTCCTTGTTCCACTGAAAACAGAAAAACAAGCATGTATCTATGGTGCACTTGCTGACAGAACTTTCCTGCCTCAGAGCTTGTAGTGCCTTGCTCTGTTTGACTGCTAGGGAACAGAGACTATACCATCCTTCTGACAGGGCTGGAATTTTATGGAATTTTTCCAAATACATTATACTCTGCTTCTAAACAGTTATGTTGCATTAGAGGCAGAGTGTCATCCACATTCTAAACAGTTACTGCAATATCAGCTTTTTTTTGGAGGACACTCCAAAGAAACTTGTATATGTGTGTGTGTGTGTGTGTGTGTGTGTGTGTGTGTGTGTGT
>JABJVR010000106.1:9323473-9357866 GCA_025773905.1 Chitala chitala | reverse complement strand
CTTTTTTTTGGAGGACACTCCAAAGAAACTTGTATATGTGTGTGTGTGTGTGTGTGTGTGTGTGTGTGTGTGTGTGTAAATCATTTTAAAATGTGTTGTATATTTATGTGTAACATCTTTATTTGAATCTGTACTTTACAAGTGTACCACTTTGTTTTAAAATCATCAAATTAGAAGTTAATTTTTCTGTGCTTTTCTGTAAGAATAGAAATAGAAATATATAATTTCTCCATAGCATGCATTTACAAATATTTCTTTACAAATATTTAATCTCTAAAATTATTATTTTAAGAAAAATTGAATAATATAGAAGCGCTTAAGATCAGGGCACCATTGTTTCATGATGATTTTGATGTAAAGAAAATTCATAGTCAGGAATCAATGTCTTTTATCTTATTTTTATTCACTGATCTGGCATGTTATCAGACTAATATTAGGAATATGGACCCATAAGAACTCTTTCTATGGTAATATCAATTCTAATACACATTACAGTGCTGATCTCATGTGGCTTCATGTGTTGAAATGAGTCCGAGTTACTAATTGTGGACTACTAGAAGAATGAGTCCCCCTGAATTAACATCAGCATGGTTGGAATATAAGCGCCAGAACATCTAATTATGTCTGTGGACCTTTTCAGACAGGAGTCAATGATGTCATGTTCTCAGTGTACACCACATGGACCCCAGCGTCTGTGGAAAAAACGTTTCATCTAAAGCTTGTTGACTGCTCTAACGTTTGAAGGAATGGTGGGCGAGGCCCAGTGAGAACCCATTACACATACTCTGGGCACAGAACCAGGAGCAGACCAATCGGCATCAAAACACAGGGGAAAGACGAACAGAACAAACCGAGGAGGAAGAGAAGCAAGAACGCAGACAGCAAAGACATTTAACAGAAGGTCGAGGGAGGCTCAAATACCTCAGGGCAGGTTCTGTCTATGTACTACGTCATTGCTTCCCTTTCCAGATATTCAGTGCAGACAACATAAAGCAAATATTTAAATGCAAAATTAAGAAAACGGCTTTCCGAGAATGTCTGAGTCTTTGTGACCTTGCAGTGCCATTTATGCAAAATCTTTCAGCTACGTGTGCACTTCTCACACAGCACAAACATCCTTTTACATGAGATAAAAACGGTAAAAACAACCTACAAGCTTACAGTTCCTAGGAAATACAGAGCAGATGGATCAGTGACAAATGTGATGTCAATATATCATTTAGTCAGTCACAGTTTTAATTGTATTCAGTGTAACCATTAATTAGCATTTTCCCACGAATAAGTGTTTTGCAATAGTGCTATATTTTGATACAGTAATATCAGTTCTAAAAAACATTAAGTTTTGCGCTTGACATTGCCTTATATCTCTGTAATTAAACTAGTACATCAATACATGAACATAGGTACATTAAAAGTAATTTTCCTGATAGGTTTTCACCAAAATGACATACCAAGGATATTTTAACATATGCTTTAATATGACAATCTTACATCTGTGATAATTAATCCTTTCAAATCTCCAGTCAAATTGATTGCTTGCATGGATAGTGTAAAACTGTGTTATTGCTAGAAGCTGCACATTTTCGTTACAATTTTAAAATATTATAAATTATTTAATAACTTATTTATGTGAACAACTGAGGTGACAAACTTAACTTTAGTGCTTGGATAATTTAAACATAATTAATACATCCCTATATTTGAAACTAGATACAAAAATATATATATTTAATGTAATCAGATAATAAATATATATCGTTTATGCATTATGTTTTAAGTAGGAAAAGGAATGAAAATACTGTATTTTTACACTCGATAAAGCACAGCTCGTGTCCTGTTACCGAATAATTAGAATCTGTGGTTCACAGCGACTCCATGTGGGCACATAGAGAAAATGCAAGTTCTATGAGGCACTTGCAACAGCTGCAGTTCTTGCTTTCTGAAAACTCGGTAATTCAGAACATAAACTAACAAATGTTGTCCAAAGGAAAATACACTTTCAAAAAGATGAAAAATTAAATGTTATATAAAAAGATTACTTGTTATTTGTACAAATTTATCTCACGTTTACAGTCACATCATTTTTCTACCTATTTGAAGCTAAGTTACCACAGAGCTGCAGGTAATAAGTGTCATACGTGACTATGGGAAGTAAGAAAGGAATCCATGTTTTTAAAAGACCATTTCTACTTTTTCTCGTTCAGAAAAAATCATAATCATCAATCATCATCATTTAAAATTAAATTTATCATTGGATTTTCCTGCTGCAGTACTCTTCTTTTGTTTTAAGGTCTTATCAAAACGTTTTTTATTTCCCGTTCTTTGTATGTGCATTTATTTATTCATTTAATGGTTTCATTTTAATGTACCACTGTTTTTACTTCGTTATTGTTTATTATATATTTATTGTTTATTATCGTTATTGTCTTTGTCTTATTTGCTTATTGTTCAGCACTTTGGTCAACAATGTTGTGCTTAAATGTGGTATATAAATAAAACTGACATTCATTCATTCCTCTTCTATACCGCTTCTTCCTGTTAAGGATCATGGGAAGCCTTGGAGCCCATCCCAGGTAAACTGACAGTAATAATAACGCCAATTGTAATGGACAATATAATTTTAAGGATAATTCTGGCATTGTAATGAGCATTGTATATGATATATTGACCAGCCCGTTCTAGCCTTGAAATCCCGTTATTAGAATGTAATGTAACAGAGCTTACACACCGTGTGTTGGGTACAGCAAACTGCACAGTGACTTTTCAGACCATTTCTTGGCGTTGTCGACAGGTGGGCATGACGTCACCTCGCGAATTGTCACAGTCCCTCCTCCATCTGCCCCTGCCTCGTTTCCCCTCGCGTCGCCACTCCAGCTGCTGCAGCCGCTGCCTGGCCGCGGACGCTCCCACTCACCCCCGCTGTCTACCATTTTCAATGTAGCTAAACTGGCTAACGCCATGACGGGCATCGCCGCTGCCTCCTTCTTCTCTAACACCTGTCGGTTCGGAGGCTGCGGACTGCACTTCGAGTCTCTGGCCGATCTCATCGTGCACATCGAGGACAACCACATCGGTAAGCGCGAGCTCGCCGCGCGCTCGTCTGGCCGCAATGGCCGGTCCTGCACTGTCTTACAGACTGTAGTAGCTGTTCGCTTCCTGCGTCCTGACAGCGCTGTTGCTAGGTGTGGTATCTATAGAGCCTTTCAGTAATACAGCGGTTAATTTAAAGATTAAATGACAGCGCAAGTTAATTTTAGAATAGCTCTTTGAACGATGGATGCGAGTGCCAACACCCCGATGCATGCAGTCACTTGCATTTGTGCATTTCGAGGTGTGTTCACACAGCTAGGCCCGGAAAGCACTGTAGTTTAACATGGAATTAACATTAGCGGCATAATGCATTTAGAAGTACATAAAGTCTTATATGTGTGGCTTAGTTAGGATCACGAGCAACTTAAATCATCTAATTGCGATGACCATCTTGGGGAAATGGGCAGCTAACGCATCATCGTTTGTTCGCTATGTAAAGTAGCGGAATCCCACGCATATCGACTAAACGCTTTACTGGTATTTGAACAGGGGATTCCTGGAATGAAGTAAATACGCAACGTGTGTTTGGCTAAGAAATGGGTGGTGGTAATAAATCGTGCGACAGTGACGATGTTTATGTACTGAACTCCAGTGCGGAAGCTGTCGGCGCACAGATTGTTTACTCTTCATCTGCAGAAATTCCGCCCCCTCCACGGGCTTCACTTGTTGCCGATTTCCAACGCTATTCATTCTACTGTTGCCATTCACTCAAAGAACGTGAAATTCAGTTAAAAGATTCGTAACAACCATGTAATAGTGTGCATTTGGAGCGTTACCGAAATTACAGTAAGTGGTTGGTAAAGTGAGCTAGGCTGAACTGCACGTGAATCTGTAACTATTTGCCTATGGGTACATAAATTATTTTTTAATTGTAAAAAGCTAATAGTAATGTAAGTGATAATGCATCATTCCGTACGTAGGTCATAATAATAATAATAATAATAATAATAATAATAAATGCATTCATGCATGCATGCATACACTACAAAGATGTTACTGTTTTGTATGTAAAATGGGATAAAGGCAAACAGCAACGCGTGGCTGATGTTTTTCCATTTGTATATTTTTGGTTTTTGTTATTATTATGCAAAATTGATATAATAATAATATTTGATATTTAATAAATCCAAATAATTTGGAATTTTGTTGTTGACTGACCTTGGTAGTGTTTATTTTTCCATGTCTATGTCAAAGAGCTGCTGTCTGTTTTGACCATGATCGTTACCAGTTTCCCTGATATTGCTTTGCACGGTGATGTATACGTTAGCAGAGCTTGTGGAACATTACATGAGTGCTGCTTACATTGGAGTGCAGGTGAAAGTTGGACATAGCAAAATCATTGGTGATAAGATCACTCTGCTAGTCTGCCTGTTACATGATGACAGGGGTAGTGGTTTAATTTTGGGTAGAGATTGGTTGTATATCCAGTCTCTCCAAAATGAGTGGCTGATAAGATCTTTTTCTTCGTTGCCACCCATGCCATCAGTATTAGGTTACATCATTGGGTTGTTGTTAGTGTGATGTAACTGTGCTGAAATTTGGGTTAATGTATCAGTCAACAAAAATTTTATAGCACAACATGCTTATTAACATGCTTAGGGGTGAGGTGATAATTGTGGTAATTATGTTTCGTTGTGTGACACCAAACAGGACAAAAGCCACACAAAATAATGCGCAGTGACTCTCACAACTGCAACATGTTGAGTCACACAGTGTTTTTGATGATGATTCTGTCATAATTTACAGCCCACTCTGGGTAACCTGACTTTCAAATCTGTGCAGGTATTATTCATTCATTCATTCATTCTCCTTATCCTAGACAGAGTCAGAGGGGACTGGCAGCGTCATCCAAGCAGCACAGGGTGCAAGGCAATGTACACCATACACAGGCCAACCCATCACACATGAACTCACACATGCACACACATCCACACACATTGCAACTTAGTTTTCACTAATCTCACCCGACTTGCTTGTCTTTGGACTGTGAGAGGAAACCAGGACATCCAGAACATGCAAACTCCATACACAGACAGTGCTGGGAATGTATTTGAACACACCACCCCGGTATCTGGAGGTGACTGTGTGACCGTTTGGCTCACTCTGCTGCACCGCTGCAGTTAAGGTATATCGTGGGAAAGTGCCTATCTGAGATATTGGTAGGGGAAACAGGGGTGGTGTGTGGTGTTATATGTGTTTGATGTTAGCAGAAGAATCACTTTGTGTGTTACCAGTTGAGCAAACACGGCAGTGTTTGTTTGAAGGCTCATTATATGTGGATGGTTGTGGAAAAACAGAGGTGTTGTAATTGTAGATGCTGTAGCAGTCCTTTGTTTCAGGGCGACTTTACCTTTCATTTTGTAAGTTACTCTACAGCTGTATTTTTGTGTACTATAGCTGTACAGTCCACCATTAAATGACTCCCTTCAACTATAGACGTTAACATTGTTTCACTGTTAGAAATACAGAACACAGTGAGTACCAGTTTCTGTTACAATATATTTGCTGCACTTTCAAACTGCTTGTCCAGGTTGGGTTGTTGAGGGTGAATGAAGCATACAACAGACAGGACTGGCATGGAATGGGCTCAGCACAAGGTACCCACCCACACACACACTGGAGTTGCCAGCTTACCATAACCACATGTGTTTATGCTGCGGGAAAAAGCAGACCACCTGAGTACAGGAAGAACTTGTGAAGTCATCACACACAGTGCCTGGGGCTGCAGTGAAAACTACATTTCCCAGAGGCGTGTGGCTATAACAGCCCCCCCTCCCCCATGAACACGCCCCCATGTGTTTTATATGGGTGAGATGTCTAACAGAGTCTCCAGTTGCTTGGTCGTGATACATGGAATTTAAGACTAGGGCAGACTCAAATGTTTGAAAAGGGAAAAAAAAAAAATATATATATATATATATACACCTAAATTTGTATAATTCTGATATTTTATGTTGGATTCACTTGTTCACAGACTCTTGTAGTGTACTACATCCAGCTCTTTATTCAATATAATTATTATATATATTTTTTTTACCCAAGACTGATTTACTACATTCCAGTTCAGTATTATTATTATTATTATTATTATTATTATACACCTTCAGTTGTTGCAAATGTTGACTGTGGTGTACTTTTGCTAACAGTAAGGCGGGATGCCCCAGGTTTTTCTTAGTTGGATGTGTAAGTAGTTTAATTCAGTTCTAAGCATTTCTAGTAAAGTGTCTGTTTGATACTTGAGTTTTCAGAATGTAGTTGACTTGCCTGCCGTATGGTGCGTATAGTAATATATCCAGTTTCTGAGAGGGGGACGACTTTGTTATCATTACATTACCGTGAAGAAAACGTGACGCGAACAACAGGAATGGGCAGTGTGTGGCTGAGTATGGGGTGTTTTATAAATAGTGGGGTGTTCTGGCGTTTATCATACAGCTGTCTCCCGTAATTGTTCTGTCATGCTTACCTGATGAGTTAGGGCAGACTGTGCGCTTGTGTGGGCTTGTCGTGCCTGCTCCTTGCTTCCGTGTGTCCACTTGTGATGTGCAGCGGTGTGGCCTGACACCGTCGCCACTTTTGTGTCTTTTTATGGTGCCAGTTTGCCCATGTGCCGCTCCGTGCCACGTGACCAGGGATTCCAGTCCTATCTTGCCCATCTGGGCGACCTTTCAAAGGTGCCACATCTGTCACTACAGTATGTTAAAAAATACAACTAAGGTGGATTTGACAGTTTTACGAGCATGCGACAATCTTGCCGTCCAACTTGTGAGGGACTTTCTCTTCCCTTTGTCCAGAATCGAGCAATCAGGCCGTTTTATCGCAAGCACTGACACCATTTGGCCAGCAGAGGGTTCAGTGCGGTCAATTTGAAGTCGAGTTATTCTCATTGGAAATGACAAATGAAAAGACTCCGAGCCGATTCATGACCGTCTTGCTGTCATTATGATGTAGATACAGTTCGCCTGGGGTCGTGCACAAGTTGAGTAAAGGGAGCCATCGAATATATATATTGCGTCTGAAGCATCAGTCTCATCTGCGGAGAATGTACTATTAAAACCTCCTTTGCTATACCGCAGTGGATAAAATTAAAAGTTTGCGGACAGAATATGCTATAAAAAGTGGTTAAAAATTAAGAGACATTACATGTGGAAGGTTACATATGCAGGAAGCGATGAATGTTCAGATCGATTTGTTTTAGTTTTACCCAAATTTTTGGCAGGATGTATTATGCTGTATTTTCTCGCATTGTTTTTACAGTGCGGCATACCAATTAGTAACACCTTGTTAACATCAGGGAACTGATAAATGTCTGAGCACCGATGACATATTAAGAGCCGTAGTAAATTAAACCTGACGTGCAATTTGCACAATATGGAGTTTAGGAAGGACGTGTACATTTACTCATTTGTAAGTGGCTTTGGACAAAAGCGTGTGCTAAATAAAGAAATGCAAATCTAAATATAGGAAGAGATGGAATAAGCTCGTGGCCGCGGCCCCATGCACGGAGCGTGCTGCGAAGCACCGGAGCTATTTTTTTCTTTATAGTTTACAAGACCGCAAGTAAATAAATTATCTGCATGTCTGAATGTGTTTCTGACAATGTAGTAGATATGTATTGTCAGTACACAGATAAATGACAAAAACTTCAAAATTTCAACACTTTTTTTGAACATATTGAATGATTCTACACCTTGTAAATGTTTCAGGTAAACGACGCCTGTGTGACGCCTTGCATGTTTGTGGAGTGTTTTTTCCCCCTCTTGATTTTGTAGTTGCTTGTTTCAGAGGTGTGAGCTCACGTGGAAATGTTATAAATTGCATATTTAGGGGAAATAATGAGGCTGCTAGCGCACAGGAAAACTCCAGACACCTCCCTCACCAAAATCCAGTATCCTCCTGCGAAAGTGTCGATCCTGGCGTGTTCCACACAGCGCCGAGAGCGCTAATTACAGAGAAGGGCGGTCTTGATTTGGTTTTTCTTTTCCCTCATATGGTGTCCTGCTGCTCAAAGCACATTCTTCCTTTTTTAATTAAGCCATTGCAAGAACGAGCTTTGTGTTCCCATGTGATTTGCCCTTCCAGTCTGCAGTGCTCTCTGTAGACACCAGAGGACACTGATGCACTATAATACAAGTTTTAGCCATTAAATGTCCCCATAGGCCTTTAATACAGGACAGGCTTGACACTTTAGCTATCCCGTTTAATGACATACTAATTAGAACCATATTTATGGAAGGTCAGTTTACTTTTATCTCAGCCTTTATGGCAACTGTTTTGAATCCTGATTATGTGCTGTACAGACATGTAGTGTCTTGATCGTTAACTTATTCACACTGATCTCAAAATAAATATGCTTAAATGAACAGTTTTATAAATGTTAAACTCAACATTTTAAAATGTTACAGTGCGTCTTTCCCGGTGTGACAGGGAAGGGCTTTTTGAAAGGTGGTAAGAGTCGGTGTTTCAAATGGCTGCATTTTAACTTTGGGGAGGAGAAGGTACACAAGTCTGAGATGAACACCCCCCCCCCCCCCCAAAACGTTTGTGTTCCGAGGTTCCGATGACTCTGCCTCAGCGTGGCCTGCTTCTAACAACAGGGCTCATTTAAGAAGCGAGGAATGCGCCCCCGAATCCGAGCGGAAGTAATAAAAGCCCTCTCTGGTGCCCCAGTTCCCGCACCTGGTGGACTTAATTACAGCAGCCCCCCAGGCTGTTAGTCAGGCACTTTGGTAGCAAAGCCAGTTGAAGAAGAATAGGAATGAACTTGTAAACATGGATCTGGTGTAAGTACTGGTCACATATCAGCTTTCAGGGAACAGGAGGGGCATATCAGTAAACGTGAGGATTAAAGAAAAGCAGAACTGCAGAATATGATTCTGTACTGTTTTCATTCTGGCTGGTTGTATTGTTTTTTTATTACTAA
The DNA here is from genome assembly GCA_025773905.1 of Chitala chitala. Taxonomy (NCBI): domain Eukaryota; kingdom Metazoa; phylum Chordata; class Actinopteri; order Osteoglossiformes; family Notopteridae; genus Chitala; species Chitala chitala. Next base: position 9,348,856 of record JABJVR010000106.1, on the reverse strand, counting down.
AATGCATTTAGATTTACTATACGAGTACTTGCTTTATTATTGTGTTAATTTAGGTAGGAGTGAGTTGTGACTTAAAATTGATTGTATATATATATTTTTGGAGATTTTTTTAATGCTACCCTTTCAAAACCAGGAGCCTTTGGGTGGTACAAGGAGGGCTTTGCCCAAACAAATCACAGATTAATGCATTTCGTGTCACACAGAACATTAAGTGTGCCCTGGAGTTTGGCTACATCGTAAACGTGTCACCATGGCGCTGGACACACCAGTGCCACGCTGGATCCGGCAGACTGTGCAGTAATGAGGAGGAGGGGGGGCTCAGCTAATAAGGGGGTGGCTGCTGTGAACCCCACCTTTCCCACCCCCCTGTAAGTCTCATGAAAGCGTTTGGAAATGTTTTGCCGTGGGCATAGTGGCAGCACCTCTTTGCCCCACTGCTGATGTGGTGTAGGCCCCTGAATGCAAGACTAAAGGAAAGCTTGATCTGAAAAGTAGGTTCACATAAGTGCTGGGCAGGATGGATTTTCTTCGGCCCGCAATTCGACCCTTAACGTGGACCCGCCCTCAGGTGGCACCTTTGGTAGGACATCGTTAACAGGCCAAAATCAGACCACCACAGCGGACCACCTGCTGGAGCGCCAGACCACCTTCCTGCTGCTAGCTGTTGATCCGCTGTCATTTGAGCGAGTCTGACAAAACCCCCCCACCCCATTTACCTCTCTGGTCTGTTGGCCTCCAAAAAAGTTGCCAAGGGATTTGTGCAAGCCCCCCCCATCCATTTCACTAAATGGCCCCTGACACTAGTATCCTTGTCAGCCTCCTTCCACTCTATGGCCTGGTGACTGCGGATTTATAGTGTGCAGGACAGGATTGATCAATAAGACATTACACAGCACTGCTGTGCTCTGGCACATTTTTAGGCCTCACTGAAGTGGGGGCTTCCTCTGTAATTTCCCTCCTGCCTGGCTTTTCAGTACCACCACCCCTCAACCCTCTGCTTCTGATGGTCTTTCAGAACCTTACCTGAGTCCTGAGGCACTGAGCCACAGACTGTACTAATGTCTGTTTTCGAGAATATTTCTGTGTCGCCGTGTGTTGCTGTGTCTGGTAGGAGGGTATTGCGGGAATTCCAGAGTCATTTTTACACATTAAAGAGTGTTAATGAAACACTTGTGTAATAGTGCTGTAGGAGTCATTTAGTTTTTTTTTTCCCGTTACGGAGTTATTGAAACTTATCATGAGGTGGTGACACCGTTGTGGAGGGCTGGATTGGGGTCTGGGGAGTTGACTGCTTGTCCATGTGACTGGAGTTATTTTCTGTGTGGGTCGTTCAGCAGCCTCAGAGGTACAGACTACATGCTTCTGGCTTCATAAAGCTTTAGGTTTCAGTTCACAGAGCCAGTCGAAGTGAGCACAGAAACCCATTAGGTGTTAGTCATGTGGCTTTTGTAAAACGGGCTAACACGTTTCAAGTTAAACGGGCCAGGAAAACGCTTTTACGCGTGGAGCCCACGTAAAGCGAAGTGCGCCCTTTGGGCCGCAGTGACGGCGCACGCCTTCGCCCACGCAGGCCCTCACGTGCGTGGCGCTGCAACGGCTGGTGCACAGGAGGGGTGTGAGTGCTGGCTTCCGCTTCCAGAGGCTCCGCGCTGACGCGGACAAATGTCGTGCCAAAAATGTCTGCAGGAGGCCGCACCCCTAGCCAGGACAGCGGGGGGGGGGGCCCACCCACCACGGGCTCCGAGGGTTTAATGTTGGTGACTGGCTCACCTGGCCGCGCCTGCGCCGGTGCGGCGTAAAGAACTGCAGAACGACGTCATATATTTTCATGAGTGCATGGCTTTAGCACAGAACTGCTACCTTTCCTGCCTTTGTTTTACAGCATTTTATCGTCACTCATGGGCTTAAAGCTGACAGTTTAATTTTACAGGCCCTGTGTATGTTTATATCGTGTTTGGTCTGCTGGCTTTGAGGTGGTAGTGGTGGGGGGGGGGTGTGTGGCGTGTTGACGGTGCTGTCTTATACGATGTTACAGGCGTGGGCCCCGCGGCCTTTAAGAAGCTGTTCACTGATGACTAATTGGCTGGCTGGCAGCATTCACATGACACTCCGTGTCAAAGTGCACGGCTCACGCCTGTTAGCAGACGTACACAAGAAGCTCTCAGCATGGGGCCCTGTTGAGGGGTCTCCAGACTTCCGCAGTCCCAGACCTCCTCGTAATTCTCCCCATGTCTGGATCGGGCTGCTCTCTCTGGTGGCTTTCTGCACGCATGTTCAAAGATGTCCCTGCTGTCACTGTAGCTTCCTCTCCCGTTTGTGGAGTTATGAAGCGAGATGAGGAGGACAAAGCTTTTTCTGCCCTTTAAACCTAACTGCTGCACACTTAAAAGTCTTAGCGACAAAGTCATTTGTTTGATCTAATTGCCAACTGATGTTACAGTATTTTGGACTTGAAGGCCTTAAATCGTCTGTCCAGAAACAAGTGTATTTTATTTCTGTTTAATGTCAGATGTAATATGTAGCCAGAATGATTCAGCAGGCAGATTGGCCAAAATAATGGCACAATCTGGCATTGAAGAAAATAACCAGTGTTCATAAGTGTTCACAGCATACTTAGTAATAGCTCTGAAGGTAAGGTCATTCTCACATGGCAGCTAAACATTTCAGTGACATTTGTATTGCGCTTTAGCATTTACAGCAGGCATTTGATAAATGCTGGGAACCTCCTCTGGGTTCCATTAAGTGTACTGTAGAGGAAGTCACATTTCATTGGACATGAATGGACTGTGTGGTGGGAATCGGAAATTGTTATAGGAAAACACGAGAATCCTCTGAACAGTGATTGCTAAACGACAACCTAGTTGTACTTCATATCACTGGTTGTATTTTATGAGGATCGTGTTCGGAAAATCAACAAGGGCTTGTGATACTTAATATTTAGCATTTCGTGCACCATGTGTGCATGCATACTGCTAAATTTCAGTTGCCTGTTTAAGCCCTTTTTTGCAGCCTTATTTTTCAAATAATTGTACTTGTGTGTTGAAGTGGAAGCAGTTTGTGTCTGGTGGCAGGTGTTTATTTACAGAATGACTGTAAGGGAAGACTTTGAGGGGTGCTTTATGCCTGTCCGGTTTTGTCTCACCGAGACCAGGTATCAAAGTCTTCTCCCACTGGGCTGAGCAGTTTGTTCTCTCAGCCACCAGGGGGGAGTGTTTCCCAGCTGAGAAACACCGAGGTACAGGGCAGCTCAGAGACAGTGATCGCACTTGCTTGTCAAAAGGCAGGTCATTGAGAGTGGTTTAGTTCACAGTGTGGAGCCTGCCCATTGTAGCTGTACAGAGCCTGCTGAACGTCTGGGCAAAATAAGTGGGGGAGGGGGGATGAGTGTGTTCAGTGTGGTCTCATATAGAGTAAAATAAGCTCTGCTCAAAGGTTAAAGAGGGAGTGGAGCAGACAGTCTTTCACAGCCATGGCAAATTAGTTAGACACAGATTTTCCTCTGGCTTTTAGTATATTAACTGAAGTCAATAAGTGATGTTGTAACTTGGTATAAAACAGAGATTTTTGAGACTTAAACATTATATTAAAATCGACAGATGTAACAGTGATAGTTAGTGTACAGAATTCAACTGCAGAGATGCAAGTTACATTAAACGTCGTGTGTGTGTGTGTGTGTGTGTGTGTGTGTGTGTGTGTGTGTGTGTGTGTGTGTGGACACGATGAGTTAAAATTCTGAGTACACCTGCTTGAAACCAAGTAAAAAAAATCCGTAAAAACTGTTATATGGTCATATGTGAGCTATGCTATATAAGCCAATAACAAAATGTAAATTGCATAAAAATTTGACTTTCTAAATGAAAATGGAAATCTTGTAAATTTACTAATATGGATTCAAATGAAAGCCAAATCAGTTACAACTTTGAACTTTATGTCTGAACACATTCTGAACTGTAAAGGAGTTTATAGATGTTCTCTGACTTGCACGTTTTTTAATTAAGTGTTTGTAACATATAATTGTTGCATTGTAAGGGTCTGTGGTTGCATATGTAGGCATCTGTCATTTCTGTATGTAAGAAGCAGAAAATGGCAAAAAAAGCAAAGCAAAGAAAAGTAGTCATTAACTACCTGAAGGGATGAAATCAGTATTCAAGATAAATTGCAAGAACTTTGCAACTGTACGTACCAGCTGTGGCCAAAACAGTGAAATGTTATGAAGAATGAAGCTGGGATCAATCAAACGAGGTTTGGCAGTGAATGGTTACCTCAGAGTCAGACAAGATGTTTGTGTCACATGTGTGTGAAGCCTGCAATTAACTGTCCCTGAAATACAAGCTCAGCCGAATGCTACTAAAAGGGCAAATGTTTGAGAAAGGACTGCTGAGTGGAAAGTGCACAAAACGATGCCAGCTGGACAAATTACTGCATTGTTAAGAGTTGCGGAATGAGAGGATGAGACTCAGAGGGGCAAAAATACACAGAAACCGGGTCTCTGCAGAGTAAACCAATGAATTAAAATATTAAGTATTTGAGCCCATTTGTAAACCACAGAGAGGTTGAGAATGTGTGGTTTTCAGTTTAAAACACAGGGGAGGCAGTGTCGGATCTCACACAGCATGGATATCCCCGCACGCTTCGGAGGTGGTGGTGTTCCATTAGGTTTACGGCCGAGCATGGATGGACGATGCAGAGTGGTGACCTGCCCTCTGCAGTCTTCAGAACTTCAGAACGAACCGAGTTATACTCCTGCATGAGCTCAACAGTGCTGTGATTTAGAGCGGGAGTTCTGGGAAGAGTCGTCTGGTGATTGCTTGCTGAAACTTGTCAATCGAATGCCCAGTGTCTGTGAATCAGTTATTAAATCAAATGGTGAAAACAAGATATAGATATAATGTCAGAATTGTTGAACTTTGGACTGTTGCCGCTTATCGTTATTGTCCCGTGTTTTTGTTGATGTTTTCGTTTAGACGAACTTAAGTTGCATGAAATATCATGAATAATTCTGAAGTGGCACTGTGCCTTTGTGTGTGTGTGTGTGTGTGTGTGTGTGTGTGTGTAAAAATCCACTATTCAATAGGCACGCAGCCCTTTCGAGATCCAGGTTACCATGGCGATCACGTGACCCTTCTCCACAGGCAGAACCCAGCTGAGACGGGGGGCATGTTCTAGTATGTCAGGGCATCACAAGGGGAAAAACTGTGTTTCTTGCTGAATTTCCCCTTCTTTTAACCACCCAGATACAGACCCTCGGGTGCTGGAGAAACAGGAGCTGCAGCAGCCAACATACGTCGCCCTGAGCTACATCAACAGGTGAGCAGGACTCTGCCCCTCCACGCCGAGCACGCGGACCACGGGAACGCACTTCGGCAGAGTGCGCGTCAACACCTAGGGAATCATCTCAGTGCTTCCATGAAATACAATAGCAAGTGACCCATCCTTCACATTCTGTTTTATGTGACGTTTGGTCAGTCTTTAGCATGTGTAGTTGTGTTTACACACACTTTCTTAACATATAAATCATTACTGAGTATTCAGGTAACAAGGTATGAAAGGTTCTCTTTATCAATTGAAAAATTACTTAAAATATGTGTAACAAATCAGAGCGTGAGGGAGGGCCCTTTTAACAGTTTTGATGTGGTTTGACTGTAATCTGTCAATTCCACTTTTTTATTAAGTGTCTGTGTGAACACTCCACTTTATGAGGTGCATTTACAAAATATGTTTTACAGTATGCCATAAAGTTTGGCCTAAATTACAGCGTTTGAAAACGAAGAAGTCTAAATTAATTGCTGATGTAAAACAACATATATCGTTGCTCTGATGGCAAGTTCCTTACTGATCCAGACCTCCTTGTTGATGACATAACTCCGACAACACCAAGGAGGTGTTCTGTCCTGACAGGAATTAACTTTTCTTGGTTAGTTCAAAAGACGACTTTAATTGACAGCAAATGTTTTCAATGTCCAATGATTATCATTTATAGGACAGCCAAGTGAGGGCAGCTGGGTCTGATTTCCTGAGATGTTTCTTGAAAGTGCTGCAGTTCAGAACTTCTACCTTGAAATGTATTGATATCAGGTACCCTTTAGGAGAAGCTTCAAGCCAAAGGTCACCTTGATATGCTAAGAAGCTTGGAGAGAATTGTATATAAAATGGTCTCTACCATGGAGAAACGTGTACTGTTCGCTTATCAAGCCCTGGTTTCAGAGGGGACCTCCTAGCTGCTGGGACTGCAAGTCAGCAGTTTTCCCACATCGACGTGTCTGACAGCCAGCAGTTTTCTGGAGCTCGAAAATGATCTCAACTTTCCAAAAGTGACTCATGGCCACAAGGCAGCTTCACGATTAGTTTCTGCACCAGCGCTTGTACTGCATCGATTGTATCAGGGTCTGCTGGTGTGGTTGTTTTTTCTCAACCTACCGGACCAGCCTAGTGCTCAGTGCTCAACAGTGCTCTTCAAGCCCTGGTTAGCTGTTCCAGGGGAGGTGTGGTGAGCACACTTTGTGTGAGGTGACAGTAACTTGATCATACGTGACAGTGCCGTGGACGTCGCAGGACAGTCTGCCGGTTCCCTGGAGCACTCTTAATGGGTGGCCTGCTTGTCATGTTATAACAATGGCTCCCGGCAGGTGAGCGTGACTACTCTGAACTCTGGCGCGGTTCCGCTGGCTGTGCCGGTGCCCCGGCACACACTTGCGGGACAAGCTGGAACGGCGCGCGGCATCTTGGCCTGAGTGCTGCCGAGCAGGTTCCCACTTGTCCCAGATCAGGAGGAATGGAACGCCGGCCTACAGTGCGGGACAGAACGTGCGCTACACATGTACAGCTTGATACCAGAGGCGACCACATGCACCGCTCACATGTTACCTCCACTGGAAAACAGTGAAAGTGCGTGACCCACCTCTGCCATGGTGCCTGTAAAGTGGCAGAGGACACCAGTTTTAGCAAAGGTTCTGAATTTTATTGTGAAGAACTCTATCAGTTTTTTTGGCAGGTATAAGTGATTGATTTCCTTGGCTACAGGCTTCTGTTGTCTTGCATACAAACTGTACCAGATACTGTTGAAAGCGCTGAACTAAGGGTTGGTTTTGCAAACAGTTTTTATGTGAATTTAATGTAGATTTGCAGATTAAATGCTGAAAATCGTATGTACACACGCATGTGTGCACGCACGCGGCTGCAGTTGTTGCTCCTAAATGTAATATATTTTGTGTTGTAACATGCTTTTGTGCGTTCCTTAACTTCTTTTGATTTTGCGTGTGCGTGCCTCCTGTGCCAACCTCCAGGTTCATGACAGACGCTGCCCGTCGTGAACAGGAGACGCTGAAGAAAAAGATCCAGCCCAAACTGTCCCTGCCACTGACGGGCAGCGTCTCCCGAAACAGCGTGTCCACTCCACCGCGCCACAGCAGCGGCAGCCTGACCCCGCCTGTAACTCCGCCCATCACCCCCTCCTCCTCCTTCCGCAGCAGTACTCCTACAGGTAGGCTGTGTGGCTTGGCCGTTCTGCATCTGTGTGCGTTCGCATTTTCCATACGTTGCCCAGATGGATGGCTGTATGCAAATGTACACTGTTGTTAATCACTGTTAATCCATCTTTTTTAAATTATTAATAAGATCTACCTAAAAGTTTGTTTTTATGCTGAGAATTTACAAAAATTTTTTTTTTTTTTTTTTTTAAGTTGAACAGAAATTACAGTGTTTGAGAATGGAGTCTGAATTAGTTGCCTCTTTATGTGAGATAATCATATATAATTACCTCACCATTTGATTCCTTTCCAAGGTAAACGTCCTGTTTGCCATCAGGCTGGTGTTACAGAGATGGCTCATTCTGAATATGGGACAGAACAGGGACCTTCCCTCTATTAAAGTAACGAGCTGGAAGCAGCTCAGTGCCTCATTGCATAGGCATGTTCATGAGAAAGAGAACACAGCAGGGGAGCTGGTGAATAGTGAGATCTCTGAAGGTCTCATTAAACACTCTGGATGTTTCCAAGGTCGCCGCTGCTTTGCAAGAACCTCGCCAGCCTTTTCTCATGCTCATACACAGGGCACAGGGAAAAGTCAAACGTCTAGGGAAAGCATTTTTTTTTTCCCCCCCCTCCATTTAGGAAATTAGGAGTCAGGGAGAAATTGGCAGAAAATCCCAGAGCGTCTTTCTTGGCAAAAAATTGTTTATTTAGATAGATTTAATGTGCGGACAGTTCCCATGTTTGTGCGTGATGTTTAGCCCTCGCTCTCCAAATTAGGGAACCCCAGTGCTGTTGTGGTTTTGTCTTGGTATCTTTAACTGTATTTTAGGTTTCCGGCGTCACAGACTTGCATTGTTGGATCCTGGTGCTTTAGAACAAGGCTGCATTTTTTCCCACACAGCTGGGTTTCCTCGTTTCCCTCATCATGATGCCACCAGCCCCATAGCGAGGCTGTCCCCAGACCAGCTCTGGTGTTCATGTCGCTTGGTGTGGATCTCTCCTCGTCCTCTTTGAAACCTGGTAGTGCGGATGTGTAAGATCAGAGCAGGGTGGTCCTTTTGGACACCAAGCAGGGATAATTACAGCGAGCTTTGCGCGATCAAGGTGTTTTAATTGCAGAGCAGATGTCGGCATTTTTCAGCACAACACGTGTTTCGGCCCCAGCACGAAATCCACACTGAGGGACTTTTAACCCGTGCCAGGGTACTTTGAGATCTGCAGCGTCTGCTGTGGAAAGGTGCAACGGTGTATTATATTTACCCCCCCCCCCCCCACCATGCATGTCTTGGTTGAGGGGGAGGGCTGCCCCCCCCACTGATGTCTGTTTAGTGCTTAAAGGTGCCATGTTCCAGGCTGGACTTCCTCCTGGCTTTAACATGCAACACCTCCTGCCCTGCCCCCCCCCAACGTGAACATAAAGAAACTAAGTGTTGGTGGCATTATACAAACTAACTTGTTTCAGTGTTTTTGTTGGCAGGAGTTCATCATTTTACCGTGAGAAAAAATTCATGGCGTAGATGACATTTAATTTTTGTTTTTTGGTTGTATAACGCTGCTGCCACCGTCATTATTGTGACATGAGCATCGGCCTTGTCTCTTTCCCGCCTCCAGGCAGCGAGTATGATGAAGAGGAGGTAGACTACGAGGAGTCGGACAGCGATGAGTCCTGGACCACCGAAAGTGCCATTAGCTCTGAGTCGATCCTGAGCTCCATGTGCATGAATGGGGGTGATGAGAAGCCCTTTGCATGCCCCGTGCCAGGCTGCAAAAAGCGATACAAAGTGAGTCCATGGTCCCTCGCTGCCCAAAAGCATTCTGGGTACAGATGGGTTTCTAGAGAGGGTGCCTCTTTCAAAGGGTTCAGGCAAAACTGAACTGTCCTCATTAATTGAAAGAAACCTCTATATAAAAATATTAGCCTGTATGAACATTACCTCAAACAAAAAAAGTAAAATATCTGGCATCCCTGGGGAGGTTAGTGTACTACAAGATACCTTGATTGGATTTGAAGGGAATTTAGACATTTTTCATAAGCATTTATATCAGTCGTCCAAACTGATTTAAGGTTGGAGTCAGCAGGTAAATGATACGTTAAATGAATTCTGGGATGCAGCGTGTCCCAGCCCAATGAAGGAATGATATGTTGAATCTACATTGAGGTAGACATTAAAGCCTGCCACTGTTGATTTAAGAAGTTTCCTTTTGTTATAATTGTGATTTACAGAGTATTGGTACCTTTGGATAATGAGAAAAAGCCTTTTTTTAAAATAACCTATCAATCCACTTCAAACAGGCCTGCAAGATTTTACAGGATTTTCCGCTCACATCTGGTGTGTGGCCGACGTAAATTACATAGCAGGCAAAATGAAATTACTGATCCGAGCGCGATGACACAGGAAGCGGACGATGAATTGCGCTTGCATGTGCGGGGAGCATGCAGAGACAGGGTCCGCCTGAGCGGCACGCGTGCGGGAATGCTGACTGTGCACAGCCCGATTCTCTGAAACTCGCTCTGTGGCCGGGCAGCCCACTAACGCCGCGTTCCCTCCCGCAGAACGTCAACGGCATCAAGTACCACGCCAAGAACGGCCACCGAACGCAGATCAGGGTGCGCAAGCCATTCAAGTGCCGCTGTGGGAAGAGCTACAAGACGTCTCAGGGCCTGCGACACCACACCATCAACTTCCACCCGCCCGTGTCTGCTGACATCATCCGCAAGATGCAGCAGTAGTGCTGGTTACCGTGCCAACTAGCCCCTTACCACCAGCGCCCAGCACACGCACGCACAACTTCCTCTTTATACACTACACTATAGTTTTACTGCATGCTTTAATTATTTTAATTTTTTTTCCCTGTATTTTGGAATGAGTATTTCAAATTTGTGATTTTATACATTTGCACATTGTTAGCATACGCATTTCTGCCTACCTTGTTATTAAGGTGCTATATGTTTAAAAAAAAAAAAAAGTGTGACACGTACCTGGGAGAGCTGACATTAGCCATCAGCTGTGCCAACTCCGTATTGCTGTACTATGGAAAACAGTCCTGGTGACACTCAGAGCTGGCAGAGACGTGCGGGGGGCGTGAACGAGTGCATAAAACAAACGAAGTCTGGACGATCACTAGACAAGGGAATTGTGATGTGTATTTCGACACAAAGTCAGTCATTCCAGCATTGTCTGGATTGTTTAGTTGGTTGAACTATTTAGGTTTCGCTTCAATAGCAAACCACTCTGAATGTTAATAATCAATGTTAGTTTTCTCGTATGTAACGTGTATATATATAGCCTACATGTATCTGCAGAAAACGTATGTTTGGAATCAGTTGAAAAGGTATGCTTTACTTGCCTGTTTCACATTATAATGAATTTTAAATGCGACATTTAGGTTTAAAAGCTGCTTAAATATTTTTTCTTTTCCCCCTTCTTTACCCAGAGAATTACTATTTACTGTATTTGTGTTGATGCCAAAAGATGATCTCAGGTCAACTGTTTGCCAGCATTTCAGAACCACAATTCTGCCCGAACATTCCCGTAGTATCTGGAGTACAGCATTCTGCCATATCCAGACGCTCTGTGGACACGGTGACCCGTTTGCCGTGGAGTCCTCTGGAGCCTGTCCCAGGGAGGTTACAGCATGAATTCCTTCATCGCCTGGGTGAAGTCCTTAAGCACTTTGTTGTTACCACTTGCCAAGTGTTAGGGTGTTTTCCTTGCCAACACATCATGGCTGGTACACAGTCATGAATGCAGTCACAGAGGCTAAAACAGAACTTAACCTACCATTACTGAGGCAGTCCTGGTATTTCTTTTTTTTTTTTTTTATTCCCTTTGGCCTTGCCTCTAGTGATTTAGCATATTGTACAATTGTATCCTCTCAAACTGCCTGGTATTTCACATTTCTGCATTCCAGTATATGCCTGTGTAGCGTATGGTGACCTTTGTGGAGTATACATAGTTTTGGACCATATCGGTTGTATTCTGTTCATTTCAAACACAGCCTTGACTGTACTGGACTGCTACTGTGACGTGTCCGATAGCTGCCTCGATTGTGTTCTCTCAAGAGAGAAGCAGACAGAGAACGTGAAAAGGGTACAAACTAAGGCAATTTGGGAATAAACTGTCCTGCTCCGTGCCTGTTTTGCTGTCGGCTGTGTGACTCTCGTACATCACTGCATGAGCGTGAATATTGTTATGGAACTTGCTTCTACTCAGCTTCATTGTGTGGCAGTATTACACAGCAGGTATGGAGAGGACTATTTTGATATATTGTGTATAGTGAATTTATTGTTACGTCTCCTGTTAAGTGCTTTAAATTATATTTTCATATGGTTGTGGAGAATAATGTACCTGTATGTATGGAGGTAAAAGATGTTACGTTTTGGAACTGAAGGAAATATATTCTGTCAAACTTTACAAAGCTGCTTCTTAAATGTAAATCTTATTAAAATTGAAAACACTCCCTTACAACAGTCTTAAGATATATCGGGTACACTGGGAAGGACTCCAAGACACAGATTAGGTCATTTTAAGCATATATCAGACCGCAGCTGTGGTGTGTGGTGAAGTGTTGGCAGGGAGATTCTGCAGTTACTATCAAGGGAATAGACTTTTAATTCAAAATGGCTGCCAGCATTCTCAGTCATTTGTGGTGTTAGCTCCAAAACAAATACTGAATGCTTACAATGCAGATTAGGACACTCTTCATAAAACATTTTTCAAGTAATTTATCCATTGGCCAGAAATGGGAACTGAAATCAATGTATACTCCAAACAAAGACTTTATTATATAAAGATTAGTAGCACAGAATAGTAGCTATTAAGAACAACCTCAGTTTGCCCTGATATTCCAAACTAAGAAACTTTCACCTCAGAATCACCAAGCCTGATATGCAACTGCAAACATGACAATTCCATGTGATAAAATTAGCACTGAAAACATAAAAGCTCAATAGCAAGGAGAAAACATTTTAAACCAAGTTAGATTTTGCCAATTTCACCTCTGTTTTGCTCAATTTCACAGCATCTGAGTTTCTGTGTATTCAAAATAATTTAGGCGATTATTTCGAACCTGTCCTGCACTCACTGTTACAAAGAGAAAGAGGACTACTCATGTTATCCTAAATCACCTTTACATACAGTTCATGCAAGTAGGTTATATGTGCCAAAGCCTAACAACAAAAAAAATCACAAAGTATTAAACAGGTAGCCCCGCCCACTCGCGTGTTCTTTCTTTCAGGTCATGTAGGCTGGAGCATGAGGAATTTCCCGAGGACTCTAGACAAAGTTGAGTGTGTCTCCAGAGAAGTGTGTGAGCACGTGGTTCTCAAACATGCCCTGGTCACAGTCCAGGGGGAACTGCTCACTGCACATGGGACACACCTTCCAGTGGCTCTCCACGTGTTCCTCAAACTTGCTCTGCTCGTAGTTGGGTGGGAAGATAACTTCGCACAGTGGGCAGCGCTTCTGGACCTCCGTGCTGCGTGACAAGTGGGGCAGAGTGTGTCACATCCGCTAATGCACGTATTTTTGTACACGCATCAACCAACAAGTAGACCAACCGACGCGAACCTAAAGGATTCAGTAAAACACCCTTGGCTGACACAGCTATTTGCAGCCACTTAAAAAGTATGACTTAACATACAAGAACAGTTTCATAACAAGGAAATTCAAGTTCGAAACCTTGCTCAAAGACACACGAGTCCCTGTGGGTCTTGAACCAGCAACCTTTCTGTTTTAGATGATTTCTCAAACCACTGGGCATCCATCTGGACCCCTAAGAAACGCTGTCTTGCAGCATGCTCACCGCTGTTTCTGCCAGCACAATAAACAGCCATCTGTCCATGTGCCTACATGGGTGGGCTGCAGGCCTACTGGTTAATGAACAGCTCTGCTTGCAAACAGAGGCGTGCCTTCTGCCAGATCAGCATGTTAAAGGCTTGACAGCAGAAATGGACCGTGCCCAGGGAAAACGATACCCAAATCAAGTGACTCTCCCTGTCATCTCAGCTGCAGGTTACCTTGACTCAAAGCAGAAGGAGGCCCGTCCGTCATCTGCCAGGGGACTGTGAAGGTCTTCGGCATCCTGCTGCTCCTCAACATTGTCCTGCTAGAGACAGGAAGAGCAGTCTCACCTCAGCTACTTGGAGTGAAGGACAGGGCCAAACTGAGCATTTAAAGCAGGGACACAGGTGGGCGATGGCTGTTTGTGGGGTTTGGAGTGTTAAACAGCTTTGTTCCTTTTATTATATACAGTCAGCGACAGCTCTGGGCCTTCAGTGGAAATGTCACCTGTGTTTCCTTACACAGTGGTAAAGACTATCAACAGAGCTCCCTTTGCCGCCATTTGAAGGGCCTACATTGTTCTGTCCTTCCGAGTCCTCGGGGTCTTCGGGCCGGCTCAGGTTGCGTGATGGCTGAATGCAGACGACGTCACTGTTCCAGGACAGGGGTCCTGCTGGGGGCAGCCTGGCAACTTGCTCCAAAGACATATCGCCATCCTCAGCATCTGAAAGTGGAAAAACAGATCCGACAGGACGTGTCAGCGCTGGGCGTGGAGCCTCTCTCGTGCCGGTCAAATGAACTGTAAGCAGAAAGCAGGTGGCACACCTTGAGCAGTGTAAGGGTTCCCAAACTGAAGGTCAGCAGGGAGCCTGGCTACCAGGGGGGTTAGTGGGGGCTCCTCGGGATACGGCATTGGGTAATTCAGGAACACAGGCTGACTCCTTTCCAAACTGTCGCTCTTAGCCTGTTGGTCGAGCTGTCTGCACACTCCTTTCTGCAGCTCCTTCAAATTCAACACAAAAGTTACACTAACTGCATCATGAGTAAAGGGGAAAAAAAGGTACAGAATGGAAATTTGGCATACGCTCTAATGGTGTGTGTGTGTAATAGTATGCAAAATTCACAGAATTGTAAGATAAAGACAAGATCTTGTTTCAACACGTTTAAACTGTTGATTAAGGATGTCAGTGTACATACTGGTGTTTTAGTGTTAGCCTAAAACCGTTCCCATTGTTACTGAAGCTTTTTTATAACGGAGGGCAGCGAACGAATGTTTCTGGTTAACAGGAATTATCGAGTACTTTTTAACTGAGGAATTACTAAGACTATTCCAGAAGAAAGGAGGACCACCAAAGGTCTTTATGGCATCACGTATTCATGCCAGCCAGCTAAATTTATTGAACAACCAAGGCAGACAGAGGAAAATAACTCAACTTTCACTAAACCAAAACCAGTGTCTCCGATTAAGCGGTCTCCCTCTGTGGTAAGACTACACTTGCATGCAAATCTATTATACAGTAGCAGAAGTCCTAACAGTGAAACAAAAACATCCAAAACTGACCCGACATATTCTAAAGATGGGCATCAAATGCCCGGACACGTAATTCCGCCCGACATTATACAGGCTGCCATCCAATCACACATACCATGACAAATTCATGCTTGTGGAAGCTACAAACACCCTCAGACTTCCTGCGTCAATGCTTTCCGATTCTTCTAACAATACATCACACACCAGAAAAGGCATGGAAACACAGTGGTCGCACTGTCTCTGCTCACACACAAACAGTTTAATTAGCTCCTTCGTTAAAAAAAAAAAAAAATCTCATTTTCAAAGGAATTTTAAGTCTGCTTTTTATTGACTTTTTTTTTTTTTTTTTTTTTTTGCAGGCGCCAATTTCATTTATTGAGTCTGAACCTCAAATTGGGTCATTTTGCCCTGCGAGCACTAACTGCGTTACCTTTCAGCTGTTTTAGTCTGTGTGGCTCTCGCTGTGGTTCTCGGTAATTGAATGGAAAATAAGGAGTCACTGGCTTTGCGAGTCCAATTAGAGAGCAATGATAAACCAGAGCGAAAGTCCGGGCCAAAACGCAGCATTCTTCGCTGGAAACGGCCGAGTCCGGAAGATGGAACGTGGGCACTCACCTCCTCCAGCTTCTCCTTGTCTTTTGTGAGCTGTGCAACACTCTCCCTCAGCTCCTTCACCTCCCGGCCCTTTTCGGCCACCTGGCTCTGCAGTACAGAAATGATGACCCACGTCAAGCATTCCTACATCAGTCGCTTGTGACAGGCTCCCTTGGTTTTGACAACATCCAGCATGATAAGAACTCCATTTGGAGTTGAAGTTTATTTATTTATTTTTTTTAAGGAAATCTTGAGGCTGCGGTTTACTTGACAAGCAACAAGACTGACGTATTTACGTGACAAACAACTCATAAAAGTACCCCCGTCTCTGGACAACAACGGTCTCGGGATTCAGATGGAACACCGAGAGCCAGCAACTGCATTAGAGAGTCAAGTCTTCATATAAACAGCCATAAAATCTGGCTCCAGAAGAGCTAGTTCATAAAGCATGCTACTTGTGTATTTAGACTCCTCCAAAGCTACTATCAAAGAGAGGGGCCTTCGTTTGAAAACGGCCATAAAACAGTTTGAAAGGATGCAGATTTCAGGAACTAGAAGACAATGGGTGAGAGACAGCATGGCAGTTTACATTTGTAAAACCGTTAGCTGTCCCCATCATTGCAACCTCTAAAAAGGGGCAATCGATCAGCGATCTCTGATAGCCTATCCACAACATGCTTCATTATGCACCAACAGTAGTGTTTACAGTTTTGTTGGTCAGTGAAAATATTCATTGTATCAATCCACTGTCAGTGCTCCCCCTTACACTAATCACAATAACTATCTATAGTACGTACTACGGATAATATCTTATTTGTGCGCTGCGTCCATACTCTGCGTTCTAACAAAGCTGCTGTACTGTAACCTACACTTTGGAGACGGTAACTCTGACGCCGGTGTGCCACCGGTGCTCATGTGCGGTAATGCGACGCACTGCAGCCGCACGCACAGCGGCTCCGGCGGGCCCTGCGCGAGGCTGGCCTCGTCACCGCGGCTCCTGACCTTGCAGCGGTCCTCCTCTGCTGCCAGCTGCAGCTTCAGGCCCTCGTTGACCTTCAGCTGCTCCTTCCACTTTGCCTCCGTCTTGCTCAGCTCGTCGGCAAGCACGCTGCTCCGCTCCTTCTCCTCCTGCCGCATGCGACAGACGTTCTCACACCTAGTGCCCTGAACACGATCTGCTCATACCCTAACCTCTTGAACCCTGGTAGCTGCAACGTCCCACACGTGCAGCCTCAGGTGCGCCGCCGCGCTGCACTCACGCTCAACATCTGCTTGCACTTCTTGTACTTGTCGCTCTTCTCTGTCACTTCTCTGTTGATGTCCTTGAGCTTCTCCTGGATGAGCATGTCGAGCGTGACGTCCACGGAGGCAGGGCTCCCTGTGGCACACGCAGTTGGACACTGGTCAGAACGCTGCTCACCTGGCCACGTCTCACGCGAGAAAGCTGACATGACAGCCCGGACTGGGGTTACCGTTACCGAGAACCGCTGAGGGCTGCAGGCTTTTCGACTGTGGACTCGTTGTCACGTCCCCCACCTGGTTGCCAGCAGCACTGATGCTCCTCTTCCCCTCCTTAAACAGAAAAGCAGAGGTATCACTGGTGGACCCACACCACCTGGGCAGGGCAGACACAATGCAGGCCACCACGAGGAGGCTGTGGGCCTGAACTGACCCCTTGCTGCTCCATGAGTTTGGCCACTTGTCTCTGCAGTTTCTGGCACTCCTTGTATTTCTCCTTGTAGTGTTCTCCTGCCATCTGTAACCTCAGCTTCAGGTCTTCCACCTCCCTCTGGAGGTCCGACTCCATCCGTGTCGGGGAGCCAGGCCCTGCCTCCTCTTGGCTGACCTGCAGTGAGGTGTCAGCGGCGGTCAGTGTGGTTACACTCATCGGAAGCCTAACGGCGCGCGGAGGCGGCGTCCTTTTGGCGTACCGCTTTCTGTCGAGCCGCAGCCTTCACGCGGTCCAACTCGGCTCGTGCATCGGCCTGGCTCTTTCGCGCCTCCTCCAGCTCCAAGCGAGTGCGATACAGCTCCGACGTGCTGCGGTCGCGTGCACTCGATGCCTCCCTCAGCTCTGACGCTAGCATGGAGGCCTGCTGACGCATTGACTGCAGCTGCTCCTCAGCCTGCCGCAGCTGTTCCTTCAACATGTCCTTATCTTTCTGCCAACACACACACACACACACACACACACACACACACACACACACACACACACATATATATACACCTGCTTTCCATTTGGGAAACAATCACTGTGCAAGTAATGTGTAGAGCTGGTGAAAGTTTGAGCTAAAAGGCCCAAAATGGTATTCTTAATAGGTGAAATGCAAACCAGGTATGGAGTCAATTACAAACATGAAAGGGGGATATATTTTATAGATTATAAAGAGCAGTTAGTTGTTTTGGTGGTTTTCCTGGTTAATCGTACTTCCCCTATGACACAGATCATGTGCAGCACAGCAAAGTAATGCCGTTTCCGTACCAACGGCGAGGCCTGGGCGAGAATCTCCTTCTGTAGCTTCTCCTTCTCAGCCAGACACATCTTCAGCCGACTGGCCTCCTCCTTCAGCTGGGTGATGGTATTCTCCTTGTTCACGTCCACGGATTTCAGCACCTGGAGCTCGGCCATCAGCTTGGTGTTTTCCAGCTCCCTGTTCTTCAGATGGATCTGCCACGCACGCACACACACGCACGCACACATGCCCCGTTAACATCAGCAAAAACACAAAGCAGCTTCTCAAAAGCACCTTTGTGTTTCTACCTGATTACTGCTGTGTAACCACGTGTCCAATAAGAGCACAATTACTTGATCAAAGTGTGTCTTACAGTATTTACGACTAAAACCTCATGCCTGATAACCCTTATTATAAGGAGATTGGAAAGCTTGCAGTAAAGCTTATCCCCGTTTAATTAGACACAGGTTCGGTAGTGTTTCCTTGGCCACTGTGGAACCCAGCCCAAAAGGAGCACGCAGAGGGAAACCATCAGTGGCATGGAGGAGAGCAGACTCCACTTAAACACGAGCACATAAAATGTTAGCAGTTTAA
Organism: Chitala chitala; assembly: GCA_025773905.1. NCBI lineage: Eukaryota > Metazoa > Chordata > Actinopteri > Osteoglossiformes > Notopteridae > Chitala > Chitala chitala. Next base: position 9,330,429 of record JABJVR010000106.1, on the reverse strand, counting down.
TCACGTAAAGCTAGCTAGCTCTGTCGACGAGACGCATCTGGAACGAGCAGGCGCAAAGGGGCCCGGTTTTCAGTGGGCACCACGTGGCACTGTACACGCACCCGAGGCCTTGCCTCTTGAAGCCCCCTGTGCTTTCGCACATGCCAACTGCAGCACACGTCCAATGCATGTTGTAGGCCAGCCCGGCCTGTCGTACATGCCGCTCACTGGCTGTTACCTTATACAGCTCTTTCTCATCCTTCTCATTTTTCAGCTGTGACTCCAGGGTGTCCTTGTCCTGGGTCAGCCGCTTCACTTTGTCTCTGAGGCTAAAAAGGGGCAATCGATCAACCAGTTAAGAACCAGTTACTACAAACACAATCGGCTGCTTTTTAATACTCTGCTACACAAATGCTACCACTCGATATTTTCTACACCGACAAACAAGTCTCAGACTCGCATCTTGAAGCAATATTTAAGGCAGCGACAGTGAAGTTGCCAAGAGGGGAACTACTGCTGTTGTATGCACAGCCAAGATGGCTTTCTCAAGAAGACATCAGGTGGATAAGAAGCTGCAAGGACCACAAAGCAAGCATGACCTGAGAGGGAGATTCCTCCACCCACCTGTCCAGCTCGGTCTCCTTCTGGATGCCCTTCTGCGTGACCCCGATGAGGTCCTGCTCCAGCTGGGCCACCCTGGCCATTTCTTCTGCATGTCTCTTCCTGGCCTCCTCCCTCTCTTCCTCCAGAATGCGCACGGCCCGCAGGAGCTCCTGAAAGAACCAGATTTTTTTTGGGGGGGGGGGGGTCTCAACAGGAAAACCAAAGCTGAGGCCTCAGGACAACTTGCATATGAACATGAGCCAGTATAGATGCTGTCACCTGAAATAGGTCTTCGGGGAGGGAGTTTACAGCCACATACTTTTAAAGTAAGCCTGAGGATGTTTAAATTACACCATCTATAGGACCCTCAGGCACAGCTGAGAGAGGGGTTCTTTCATCCAACATCACAGCATACAAATACAGAGGGCGGGTGTGAGAGCCCTCCGTTGGGGAACAGTGATAGGGGGACTACTGGTACTGACTCCTGACCGCACTCAGGCAGACGTCTTCCTGAGTCATGTGACTTCTCGCCCAGCCAGAACAGCAGTGAGTACAACCTCTCGATCTGGCCTCTTTGTCAGACCTGCATGGCTGCGTTACTGTCGCTGACTCACTTAGAGAGGCCACGAATGCCAGCTGCATGCACTCCCGCTTGCTGGAACTCGCTCGCGCTTCGCAACGCAGTTATCCTCATGTCTGAAAGGCTTCCAGAAACATCTGTTTCAGACTACAGTGGACAACTCACACAAGCACATGGAAAAGCAGGTTTATGTAAAGGTACGTTCTCCCCAGTCTATTAAACACACAGAGAGGCTTGTATTAGCTACTTTGAAACAGTTGTTCAAAGCACAGCCAACTTTAAGATATATGAAAACACACTCTTCATCCAAGAGAACATGACTTGAGGTGCTAGCACACTAGGGGGCGCTGGAAGACCAACTGGATATAAGCCTTTGGTGTTTTGTCAACGTGAAAAGTTTCGCAATATAAATATTTTTTTATGTATAAAAAAAAATAAATAATAAGTTACAAATGTGCCAGCTGTACAACAGCTGTATACTAATCAGTTTCCCCTCTAATCCAAAAACAACAGAGGTGTTAAGGAGGAGTGCTTATAACACCCAGAAATGTGTGACTATTTCTGTGACTTCAGTCTGTGGCTGGCGCCTGCTCTGCTGGAAGGCGGGCTCTGCTTCAGTCCTGTTAACTCTGTTAACTCTTTCACGCACCACACACAGGACTGCTTTGTGTGGGCAAGGCATCACGGCTGTTCCCTATGGCCAGAGTGGCATGAGTAACACAGCACCCTGGCCCCACACACACACACACACGCACGCACACACGGCAAAAGAGCCAGAGAGTATCTGAGTCAGAGAGTATCTGAAAGTGTCTGCTCACAGTTGAAAGCACTGGATGAACACATTGGTCTCCATCCTGCCCATGGCTGCTATGAATCTGGATGGAGCTCTTTGAAGATCTACTTCATGCTAACCGTATTTACGGCCTGTTGGATGTGTTTTTTTTTTTTTTTTTTTTTAAACTTGTGATCAATGGTGGGCTACAGACGCATCAAACAGGCTAAAAGCAGAGAATCCTGAGTCATGCAGTAACCCAGTCAGATCAAACAGCAGAACGAGAGGACCGAGGATGTGGAGTTGGCCCACATAGCAGGGGGTGGGCCGCTCGATCCACCTCTTCCTCCCCTCAGCTGGACACAGGACTTAGATCTCTCTTCCTCGGGCCCTCCTCTCCTCTACCCCCTCCCCACCTGATTCTCAGTCCGCAGCTGGGCGCAAGCCTCCTTCTCCTCATCGCATGCTCTGCGTAGCTCCTTCTGCTCCTCCGTGATCTGCTGCTTCTCCTTCATTAGCTCCTCGTTCTCCTTCTGAAGGTCCTCCAGCTTTTTCTGCAGGGAGGGAGCCACCGGGTGAGGTAAAGCCAGCGATCTGCACTCCGGCTATGATATTAGCTGTTCTTTAGTGCGAAGGCCTTGGCCGCACAGTTACAGAGGCATTTTAACTGAAGCCCTTATAGCGTTTTGCCCCAACACATGAAGTTATCAAGAGTGAATAAAACCATTAAAGCCAAGAAGGGCCCCCATACCTCCAAGAAGCCAGCCTTGGTGGTCACTACCAGGATGTCAGAGTTGTCGTCCTCCACCGTGAGCAGGTCGTCTGTTGGGGGGCTAGCACGGAACTGGAAGGGTGTGCTAGCCCCTCGGATCTCACCCTTGTGTGTGACGTAGCAGAACTGGTAAAATTCACCATCGTCGCCAGGCACGTAGTACCCTGAAAGAAAATGGGTGGTGTGGAACAAGGTAAAGCAACGCAGTTGCCTGCAGTTCTGTTAAACGCCCTCGGCACCTTCAGCTCCTGTCTCAGTCGCCAGTTCTCTACACTTTTACTCATCACGATTCCCACCTAATGTGAACGTGCAGTTTCCAGACCATTAAAAGTTGCCTGAAGATGCAAAAGTGGCTCCAAAAGTTTGAGGAGCAGCACTCTGCTGCTTCTAGCAGCAGGAGCAAGGCAGAGCGCCATGGGGAAAGAGGCTCACGCAGAAGAAGCGGCGCATAAATTATCTCCTATAACTTTACCTTGAAACAGCACTGCCCTGGACACCGTGGTTCCCTCAACATAGTTCTCAGGCACAGGCGACCACAAGAATGTGTGGTAGTCTCTCGCAGAGCTCCAGCCGACCTGCAAAGGGAGAGCAGCTCGGTACACGGCGCACTGCGAACACGGTCCGGCCTTGAGCAAGGCACAGCCCGGCCACAGCTCCTTCCTCACGTTCTCCTTCTTTAACCCCTTGAGACTTATGTTATACACACCTGTACAACCCATAATCTAACAGCATGCGTCAACTAACATTCACCTACTATAGATAAGAAAAATCAATTACAATATGACAAAAAAATATATATATTTTAAGTATAACAATATTAAGAAAAGTATTACTACAGTATAGTTTTTCCCCTTAATGTTTTTCACATGTATGTAGTAGATGTGGTAGAAAGTGTTTGTGTTTTACAGTCATTCAATGATGTGCTTGACAATTTGAATGACTGATATGTAAAAGGAATCTACAAACACTTCAACATAGCAGGTGATAAGAATGCATATTTCTGTGTTTAGCTGAGGCGCAAACAACAATGTTGATGATATCACAAAATAGAAACAGCATTTCTAACAGAACCTGTCTGTAGAGTTATCCATCCATCCAACCATCCATCCATCCATTCACTATTCCGCCTTATCCAATTCAGGGTCGAGGGAAGCCTGGAGCCCATCCTAGGAGCCACAGGGCAGAAGACACCCCAGGCGGGGCACCAACCCAACACAGGGCACACACATAAGCACACAACATGGGCAATTTGCAAACGCTAATCAACTTAACTTGCATGTTTTTGGAACGTGAGAGGAAGCCGGAGAACCCAGAGAAAACCCTGTAGAGTTATAGTCACAAGAATATAATCCCACCCAAAAGGTAAAACGCACATATTGACAGAAAACAATTAACATAGTAGGTGTTCACACCAAGATCCAAAAAAATGCAAACACATTTGTGCTTTTATTCTCTATAAGCTTTCAAAACAAAGCAGAATAAAAAATGAAAGCTCCTGTGGCTGCACCAACTTGAGGACCAACTTTTACACAGATTTCACAGAACCCCACGTAGAAATGAACTGCAGAACTATACAGCAGCCACAAAAAGCACAAGGTTTAACAAAAATAGTAAAGCCAATTGTCTTGGACTTAGTTGATTGAATATGTATGAATCTGAACAGATCCGGTTCTCACAGTATTTGTCCCATGAGGAAGTTCAGGTCTGTTAGCTGAAACTTGACAGGAAGGGAAAAAATAGGTGAAAATTTTATACATACTTCAAAATGAAAACCAAGACATAATTACAGGAATTTTATGTGTTGTTAACTGATGGCTGATGAGGGGAGCACAAAAAAATACACCCATAATTTCAGCCCTGTGCCATAAAACTGTCATATAGAATCAGACTCACATTGGGGGGGGGGGGTCGCCTTTCAGAGCACACGTACTCGCTCATACACGCACAATGTCCGCACACATACACATGCGTGTTCGAAAGCCAAACGCCCCTACTCTGCACACCCCAGAGCTCTGAGCCCTCATGGGGTAAACTTGAATGTGGAGTGGAGATTTAAGCTCTTGTTCTCGTTTAAACAATGAGGGCAACGTTACAGGAAAGTCCACAAGCCGCGCTGCGGCATGGGAGCGAGGGCCCCAAGAAGCAGGAAACAGTTAAAGCACACACACAGCCAGTGGCATCAGCAAGCAGTAGCCATTGGTGGAATGCTCCACACACATCTGGGTGAGACCATTCCTTCCGCTCAATCCTGGGCCCAAACACTCTCCCTAATTAGCAACACACATCAACAACATTACTTAAAAAAACAAAAATAAAAAATAGGTGTGTTTAAGCACTAACATTCACTTAAAGACTACTGCTGAGTAATACTTTAGCCCAGACACTGTGATGCGGATGACTGTCAGTCCCACAATGCAACAGTGCCAGGCAGAGCAGATCCTTTTCCTCAGAGATGGATGAGCGCCCGGCTCCCTTTACACCTCCACGATGGAACCAGATGTTAATAACGCAGTACCTGCACAGCAGAGACTTGCAGGTGATTAAGCAGCCCCAACTATTTTTTTGGCAGCAAGTACATACAGGAACAATTTGTTCAAATAAATACAGAGAGGTGACCATAAATCAGGGAGCTAAGCCACACTCTGCAGCAAGCTGACAGTGTAATTATAAACTGCTCGTTTGCGTTCTCCCGGGCAACTCCGTCGACTTGCCCCAACGGTCCACACGGCGTGCACACGGCTTTCTGAAGTTACGCCTCCCCGTTAATGCGCTGCCTTCAAAGGTCCTACTGAAGCCACTCTTTGTGTTCATATGCTAGACACCAAACCCCCAATCTCCTCTATTATAATCAATATCTTACAGGAATATGTGTAATATACTACAAAAAGTACATAATACTAACCCATCCATAGATATTTGCCAGCTTATGTTTGCAACACAGGGAGGAATTAACCTCTCAAGGTTAAACATAATTCATAGTCTCCACAATAACTTACCACACACCACTTGGTTATAGCTATAGCTGCACTGATGCCATGCATTTATACTGTCCTTTGATTCTTTACAACTGCAACCTTTTGTTTTTTGATCCATAAAAAAAATTATTTGTTAAATATTTGTGTTCGTGAGAAGTATGATTCATGGGAACATTAAAACCCTTTCACATTTCTACATAAAAACACAAGTGGCTTAACATAAAAGTGCAAAATGTGTGAAAAGAACTTTTGGTCCAAGTCTTAATGAAAGTCTGTGTAAAGATTTAATCACAGAAGAACACTTGGGACATTCTTGCCTCGGGGGTACGAGAGCTAGGAATTCAACAACACCGGACAAAAAGTAGCATGCTGTGACAACACGGTGCCACTAGGGGGCGACAGGAATGCACTGCAGCGAAGCACCTCACGTCAGGAGGAGAGTGCGGCTATATGCTAATGACTCATCAGCCAGGTATCTGCTTATGAGTGGTGGAACGCGGTACTGCCCAGGGCTCATCTGTCAACACACACAGGTACATGTGAAGGATTTATGGCCTCGATTTCTGCTTTCCCAGGACTGCCCTGCGCCAGCAGACCTGCAAAGAGACCTGCCTCCCCCCCCCCCTGCAGCATCAATGGAAGAAAAGGCACTGTGAACATTTCTAACAAATGCTTATTCTGCTTTTTTTTTTTTTTGCCGAGAACAACACAAATCCATGGCAAATCATTTTCATTAAAAGTCCAAAATGGACTGCATGCCATTCTGGTTAAATATCTGAGAATTTCAAGAATTATTTGAGAACATACAAATCAGAAAAAAAGGAAAATGTCAAACAAAGGGTTAATGTTTCCAACACTAATGTGGCTTACTGCTTACAGGTTCACTCAAACGAGGATGCATTTTTATGTGAGAGATGCACTTCTCCAAGTTGCTTCCTTCCACACTTGTGCACAGAAATACACCAGTGTAGGTAGACATGGAGTCTCAGAAGCAAGGTCTGCATGACTGCAGCTTTGACGGTTTCAAGTCATGACAAACACGTGAATGTCCTGGCCGACTGCCATGGCATCTCACCTGTGGCTCCACGTCAGGTCTACGTCAGCTCCAAAACACACCCCTAATAATCACGTCTTACCTGTGGCTCCACAACAGGTCTATGTCAACTCCAAAACACACCCCTAATAATCACGTCTCACCTGTGGCTCCACAACAGGTCTATGTCAACTCCAAAACACACCCCTAATAATCATGTCTCACTTGTGGCTCCACAACAG
>JABJVR010000106.1:9292161-9317324 GCA_025773905.1 Chitala chitala | reverse complement strand
TCTAGCCATAACACCATGGAAAAGTGAGCTCCATTTGCTTCATGAGGTCCAGCCACAACACCATGGAAAAGTGAGCTTCACGTGCTTCACGAGACCCAGCCACAACACCATGGAAAAGTGAACTTCATGTACTTCACGAGACCCAGCCACAACACCATGGGAAAGTGAACTTCATGTGCTTCATGAGACCCAGCCATAATGCCATGGGAAAGTGAACTTCATGTGCTTCATGAGACCCAGCCATAATGCCATGGGAAAGTGAGCTTCATGTGCTTCATGAGGCTCAGCTACAGCACCTTGGAAAAGTGAGCTCTATGTGCTTCAGGGATGGTGCTCTATTTCAAGAAAAATGACCGTGTTTGGAAGACTTTGAGGGTTTGTGGGTTCTTATCCTCTGTGGAAAACGACAGTTTCACTGACAACCTTCCTATTTGTCATCTGATGGTCCAGGTCACCCTTCCCTGTATTAAAAGCTTGGTACATGACACACAAGCTGCAGAGATGGCTTTTAGTAATACATGGGAAGTGGCCTGGAGTGATTATTGTATCTCAAGAAGTCTTTGTGTGTTCTCCTAAGAATCATTATCACTTCATGTAGTCATATAGTGTGATTGTGACAACCATTTTCTAAAGACCTTCAGTCTTAATTGGATTGCCATTGGTGATAATGACAGGAGAGTCGTTAGATAACCAGTACAGTCTGTGACCCATCAGACTGGCTTATGGTTTTTTACAGCATCATGTTTTTGAGTTTTATTTTTTTGTAAAATAGTATGAAGATATAACATATTTTTATCCTTTTGTTAATTAATCTATGAACTTACATACTTTAAATCCTAACGTTCCATATCTTGTTAGCTGTGTTTAAAGAACTTTGTTTCTATTTATTCTGAAAATGTATGGTGTTGTTAACATATTTGATATCAGTGACAAGAAAATATGGAAACTGTTCACCCTGTTTAATGTATTTCCCATAACTTATATACAAAAGGGAAACAATAATATAAAGATTCAGTTGTTTCTTATGAGCACAGAATATAACTACACTATGAAAACAAACGTTGGATTCTTTTATTTTGTTTGTGAGCCTGACGGACTTTGGCAGAAACCATTTATTTCAATCTCCAACAACCCAATGAAAAAAGAAAATTCAAAACCATAATGAAATGTCTGAATTCTCTGTAAACCATTCCAAGGCCATAAGATACTCAGTGTTGCTCTTTGTTCTGTTAAAATGGTTTAGACGTATTGAGTGGAAACAGTGGTACTTCTGTGGTAATAATGGGCTGAGTAACATGGGGGCTCAAGGAATACCACCCCCCCCCCATCTGAAGGGCTGCAGGTTGTAAGAATAAATACAAATTAATAAAAGGTTAGAAAATAGGCTCATGTAGGGTTGTCAGCTCTCAAGCTTGAAAATAAACAATTGGTAATGGCGCTCACAATTTTTTAAAACGAGGAACGGAATCGGTGCGTCAAATTTTCGTCCTTAATTTAATTTGTTAGCGTTCTCTTTAAATTGTTGATTAAGACTAAATATAATCCATCCATCCATTATTTTAACCGCTTATTCCTGGTGAGGGTCGCGGGGAAACCTGATAATAACTGTCAATAATGTATGTTTGATTTCAAATTGTATTAAATTTTATTTGTAATTCAGATTAATCAAAATAAAAATTACCGAACAAACACCGTCCATTAATGATTTGTCGAAGAATGCAACACGTCGCTATTAATTACGTAACGAATCCTTAAAGTAAGGAACAGTCGGAACCTAGCCTAATGGAATGGTCATTTTGTCCTTTGCTTCTTTTCTAACACTTTCTAAATAACACAAACTGAATATAAACATAAGTACACGCCATATCATCCTTAACTTCCAAGTCCATGATGAAAGCTAAACAGGTAACGTTTGTATTTTGTATAGAATTTCTTAAATATACACATACAAAGATGTACATGCAATTCTAAACATGTACTTTTATGTTACACATTTAGTTTTACTACACATGGTGTACAAAACATTTTAAAAGACCCTTGTGTTGTGGTTATACAGTATACACGGTTGTTTGCCTGCTTTATCAAAATAATATGAAATTTTTCATTTTGAAAAACTTCAATACAGCAATAAAAACTTTTATATAAACAATGATGTAGATAATTTTATTTTCCTAATTTTCCCACAAATTTTTGCAAATTGGTATGACACAAAAGCCTCGTCAAACTCAAGGGAAAGTCAGAAGTTAGTGTTTATTAAAGCAGTACACTAATTATACTAAAGTATAATTTTAATATTTTAAATTCTTCATTCATAATCTAGTTAATTTAAAATGAATCTTCTAAAATTCGGCAAATGCGTCAAGATGCAAACTATTGGTCAGGGGATAAAAACAAAATACCACTTTATAATTTGGCAACGGTACATAAATGAATATTTTGTGTTGTGTATATGTACCAGGAATTAGTGGATAAGACATTCCTTTGAAATGTTACTGACTTGACCTTGAGATAGCTTGGCGTGTGACAAGAATACACGAATAAAAGTTATCTTGTTATGTCCTTGACCTCAAGCCAACAGTGGCTGTTTTATTACTGCAGAAATTTTCTTTGGGTGGTGTCCCCTGTTGGTAATCTTCTTGTGTATGTCAGTACGCATTTCAGCGCTTTCGTGCTGTCTCCGGTCGCTTCTTGATCACCCTGGCGCGAGCTCGATCAATCCTGTCCCTCCTTGGCGTGACGCGAGCTTTCTCAGTAGACATCTAGCGGAAGTAAAAGTACATTGCAACCAGTAAGGAATGTCTTTTGAAATAGCAAACAAATGGAAGGCAATACCTTTTCGTTAGGTCTTTCAAGACGAAAAAATCCCCGCCCTTATTAAGTATTCAAATGATGGACATAATTAATTAATAACATTACTCTGTGCATGACGCACGTGTATAGTGGACAGTGAGTATGTCAATAAAAGAAGACATGTTACTAAGCTTTGGTTTGTGGTATAATATTTCAATAAAATAATATTCCTATGCACACAATTTGTATTCCAGTTGTAATTTGGACAAATTATTCCACACTGGGTCCCGAGATGCTGTATTGTTGTGTCTGAAGTGTGGTTTTAACAGATTTTATATGCAGGCCCATATACTGTACAAAGAATATAGTCCACGTTCGGATGAATAGCTGGTAATCAACTGTACTATACAGGTTTTAGCAGTAGGTTACTGTCCAGTCCCTTCATACAGACATAGTCTGTCTTTTTTTCTCCAACTATCTAAGCAAATAAAAGGTTGGTAATAATGCCCAACAGAAAGTGAATTAATGTCCGAGCTACTTTATTTATAGGTATTTGTTGACAATTTGAGTAAATCAAGTGACTAGCATATTACATCACCTGACATCACAGCCCACACTACTCACTCATCTTTTTACATTGTACAAATGCTCCCCTCACACCAAGTAGCCTACCAAAATACATAATGAATGTGTATTCAGTATTTACAAAAAGATAATATACCAACAGTTTCAAAGCAGAAACTGGCACATTTTTTCTGATTTAGTCAAAACAACAATATACACCCTTACAGAGTGAATAACTAGTTTAAAAGTGTGTTAGTTCTGTATACACTATGGTTGCAAAAAGAAGCATTAGCAAGCAAGATAAATAAAGTTACATACTTCAATTTCTTACTTTCAGTCGGCCTGTTGAATTGAAAGCGTACTCTTACTTATACTTAAATATACCGCCGAGCTAACATATATACACTATGTTGTGGTGTTTAATGTTTTCGCCATTGTGTAGCAAAATGTATTAGATATTAAAACGTTTCACAACAATGAGACAGATGATGACAGTCGGCATTACGTATTTCAAATGGTTGTTTTTTTTAACCGGTGTAATTTATCCAGTTTATCTTGTATTGAACTGCTAAAAAGATACACTGTCTCAAGCCTGTCGGAGTTGCAGTAGCACAACAACGCCGATCTAAATCTCCAGATATGAGTACATCAGGTGACTAGCATCTTACATCATCTTACAGCATAGCCCACACCACAAGTTGTAGTAACTCATTCGCTCTTGAGACGGTTGTGCAAATTACATACAGACAAACCATCCGTGATGTCTTACGTTACTGATGTCGGGGGCGTATTGATGAATGGACGTTTGTTTACAAAGGAAAACCATTAGTTAACTTCATTAGTTAAAAGCACGAAACTGCTTGTGCAAAGAATTTAAGTTTTAATCCGTCAATGGCATTAATGGTATAAATATATACACACGCTACACGCGCGCACGCACACACACGCGCGCACGCGCACACACACACGCACACACATATATGTGTGTGTGTGGTGTGTGTGTATACTGCCATGTAATCATACATATTCAGCTTTCTAAATGCCTACTTTACAGCACTATTAGTTAAGCAATGAATCAATCAGTCAATCAGTCCAGTAAGTATGAATTGTGATGTGCTGAAAATATTAATAAGGTACGATAAGGAAACGAGAATCTTATGGATGAATGTATTTACTCTGCAAATTTTCATGGAGACTCGCATAATCTCATATTGTGTTTAATGGAAAATTCACCAGACAGATTAATTAAAAACGCATATTTGAAATGTCATTTTCATCCGTAGTATTCTGTAAGTGTTTTGCATCAACATTATATTGCGAAAACTATTAAACTTAAATAAACACTGATTGTATTTAATTGATAACTAATTGGGGCATTAATTAACTAATCACTGAAGAACTGCACAACTGCCTTTGCGGAAGACAGGACAAGTCATTTAATACCATAGCTATTATTATTTGCTGATGTAAAATAAATAATAAAAAAGCAATAATCCTGTTATTATGTTCGTGTTCAAACAATCCTGGGAATTAATGTGATTTGTAATTACTATTTTCAATTTTAGTAAAAACAGCAAGCAGCGCTATGAGTTTCCTAAATGTATGGAATGACAGTAAGTTATTAATATCTGTGCATTACCTACATTAGCTTTTGAAATGCATTTTATATTTGGTTACGTCTTGAAAAAACTGATATTTTAAAGAGATCAAGTGAAACCATTTTTTTGTTTAACTGTGTAAAAAGGAAATTACTGAAATACTGATGTATTTTACAAAATGTTTGATCTGCGGTTAGAATAAAACCAACGTTAATCCTGGGATATATATATCTATTAAATATTTATATATAATAATAATTATTATTATTTTACATTTAAGTAAATTGTTAATTTACTCTTTAGCTATTTATACGCATTCTTCCGTCTAGGAAATATATAGTAATTCCTACACCTGTTAATGTTATTTCAGGACCTCCATGCCAAATAAAACGGTGCCTTCCAGTGAATTATGCTTTTATATTTAAGTATTGATTATTTATTTTAAATTATTTCTTTGCTCGTCAGTTGACTCAGTTGAGTAAAAACATTTTTGTCTGATTAAACATTTGTTTTTATATTTAACTGCGCGATATTCTGTTGTTTTATCCTGTCTTACTGAATGGGTCTTAATTGGTATAATGTACAAATACGACAAATCGTTTCGTAATTAAAATATACAAAAATTACAATGCCACTTCATTTGTAAGTACAGTGGCTAACTTTCGCATAAGTATTAAAAATACACCCTTATGTTTAAAAGAACGCGTCTAATTGTTTTAGGGTCAAATCAAATGGCACCTTTACGGCATGAGCTTTACATAAAATAATGCGTGGTATTAATATTTCCTTTTCTCAGTCGCCAATTAAATTAATCCCTGAATTCAACATGGCGAAATTTTCAGAAACTACTTTGTCGTTTGAAATTGTTGAACCTGAAAATCAACAATCGAAGGGAGGAAAATTAAATGATTGATTCTGTGTTTGCAATGTATAAAAACTGACGAACCTACTTTGAGAAGTTTTAATCCAATTACCAATTTAACATGTGGACATATAACTGTCAAATTTTATAATATGCAAATTAACGGAAACGATTAATCATTACTTAAACATTTTTTATTCCCTCCGAAAAATCATTACGGTTTACAATATTCTCCAATATGAGCAATTATAACACTTACTGTATGTAGCCTAAACGATTCGTGGTTGTTATTCGACAGTATTGTCAACGATGTTTCATAATACTGATATAATAACAATATTTCGAATTTGCAGCATGCTTCAAATGCCATACTTTCATTATAGCAGACACCAATATTTAAAAATGAACCAATCTACAGAACAAAGTAGATTACTACAGAACATCGTGATTAAGGCAGTATTGCATATATACTCACCATGCGTATTCCCACTGGACTATATACAAAAGGTAAATTAAAAAAATTATTTGCAGCTGAATAATTCCAAAAGTAAAATTTTTCATAAAGCTAGAACATTATAGAGACAATATCAGTGTAACTGTTCGATTTACGACGCAGCATTCATCTTGACCAACCACCAACCAAAGCAATTAACTTTTTGTTAACTGCAAATCTGAATAAATAAATTACTTACGCTATCGACAGTTGCAAAGTAGAGGAAAAATGTTTACCGCTCTAAAAAAGTACTAAAACAAACGAACCCGGCGTACTTATATATCAGTATAACATTGCCTATGATAAACTATTTCGAAATTCCTAGTAGGAAAATAAAAATGTGAAATCGTCGGCATACAAACAAAATCGCAGCACAAAATTTAAGTATTTATTCTTAGTAGATTAGGTGCAAATTCTTACCAGCCCAAAGAGGAAATCAGACCAGACCTTCAAAGCCTGAATGACAGTAAGCTTTGTGGCTAGACTTCAACTTTCAACTTGACCTTGGCGCATAGCCCTTTCTTGGCCGTTTGTAAAACAGCGCCAAAACTGGTGGGGTGCTCCTTAGTTTGAGTAATGTTAACATTAATTACTAAGCTTTCTGCTCTTTTATCATTACCAAAAAAAAAAAAACCGACATCTATTATTATGCATTAATGTTAATTAATTAATTGATTAATTGTTTCACTGTTGTAAGATTTTCCCATAGTACAATGTGTTAATAACAAATATTACATTGACATATCACTTTTGAAGATGTTCTGTATATTTGTAATATTATGAAAGTGCACAACCAAACACAGATGTATGTGTACTCACACTGCTGATTGCACAAACCCGATCAAATTCTATATTTTTCCAGTTTAAGAGTGCAGGTACATAAACATAGAGGTGAATAGTTGTCAAGGATCCATAGTTTAATACTAAGGATAATGTTCAATATCTGTATCAACGTAAATTATGCAAAAACCTTTAGCTGCACAGTATGCAGTTTTAAACGTTTTATGCGTCCACCGTCCAGTCCCATGCTTCAGTGTGATTTCCGTTACGGAACCACAACACATAAGAAAGCTGTAACAACTCTGAAAAAGAGACATTTAAATGACTATAACACGATAAACGTTTTCTCATAACATAAATAAATACATACTTTAGGTCATGAACCTTGTGATCGTGCACACTGTTTCAAAACATTGAAAGTGAAAAGCAAATTAATTGTTAATAAAATTCAGTAAACTAAAGGAAACACGTACAACGCACAGTTCAAATGACTGCTTTCTTTTAATTTTCCACAACCATTTCCTCGATTTAAATGCTTTATTAAAAACACAGTAATTGTATTTTAATGTAATTACATGTATAACTCCCTAAAACAAAATATTATATAATCAGATATTATAAATATTCTGTAGATACAAAAACGCATAATAAAATTTATTTTTAAAAATCCCTACGTATTTCCTTTTTTAGAGACTGAGATGAAAAGCTGTGAAATGCTTTGAATGGTGGGTTAAGTCATCATTCAATATATTAAATAAGGCTTGTTCTGTACGTACGCACTTTGTCAGTATATTATAACTGAAAAGGCGGAATACGAATAACGGTCACTGATAATACTGTCTCGTCAGAAGGATATAGCTCAAATAGCAATTATATTATAACTGAAAAGGCGGAATACGAATAACGGTCTCTGATAATACTGTCTCGTCAGAAGGATATAGCTCAAATAGCAATTAAAATAATTGATCATGTTTAAGCAAAGATGAAAAATCCACGCTGCTAACCGTTGCAAAGAATACACTCAATATATTATAAGGAATTTTAAATACTTCTTGATAAAAGTTCTTAATAAATGGTTTGCGCTTTTCTGCCATTTTTGTAACATCGAGGAACGCAACGACACCTTAAACGACGCACTGGAAATTTATTCTGACGTAACAGTTTCAGGAGTCAGTTTAATAAACGTGTGAGAGTTTTCATCGAATTTATTTAAGATTCATTGAACATAATATCTCACGTTCAAATTGTATGCAGACCAACCCTAAAATCTACTACTGGGATGTTTACATACTCGTTTGCATATCACGTGCCCAAATCCAGCCAATAACCGTTGAGCACTGCTGTACACAGGCGCGTAGCTGTCGCTTACTCTCCCAGAGTTAGTATCTGTTTTTTCAGTGTCGGGGTTTTAAAAAAGAGCTAGTCGTCTCAATGTTGGACGTGCTATGACAGCGTCATTACTTCTTCATTCCCGCTGGATTGACCCGGTTATGTTCCTCTACGACAACGGTTTAGATGAAGTGAACAAAAATATGGAAGGATATCCTGGAGGCAATTTTGCTGCAAATCAGTGTAGGAATCTAATGGCCCATCCGGCATCCCTGGCTCCGAGCTCAGCTTACACGTCGAGTGAGGTGCCAGTTTCTGGCATGGGCGAACCTGTCAAACAGTGCAGTCCGTGTTCTGCTGCACAGAGTTCTTCTAGCGCTTCGTTACCCTATGGCTATTTCGGCAGTAGCTACTACCCGTGCAGAATGACACATCATAGCAGCATTAAGTCCTGCACTCAGCCTTCCACATATGGTGAGAAATATATGGACACGTCGGTTTCTGGAGAGGAGTTCGCGTCCAGAGCTAAGGAATTTGCATTTTATCAAGGTTATACCACTGGTGCTTACCAGTCAGTACCCAGCTATTTGGACATGCCTGTTGTGCCGACCATCAGCGGCCCAGCAGAGCCCAGGCACGAGCCACTCTTGCCCTTGGAAAGTTACCAACCGTGGGGTATCACGAGCGGGTGGAACGGTCAAGTTTATTGCGCAAAGGATCAGACGCAGACCAACCATCTGTGGAAATCGTCAGTTCAAGGTACAGTGAGAGACAGAATCTGTGTGCGATTAGCATTTGACTGTGAGCATGCAAAATATTTTAAATAATTTTAAAGAAATACATATATATCTTTTTTTTTTTTTTTTTAACTTTGGGCGCGTGCACAATGCTGATATTAAATAGCTTACACCCTTGTATTACTAACGAAATATTTTATGTGGGGAAAACAGTTTTTAGTTATTTTAGTGTCTGTAATAACTAACAGCCGACTCCGATGAATTGTAGACGAACATAAAGTCGCGCAACACCGTAGGCTTAACTAGTCTTAAACGAAAATTAAATGTTCGATCACAATGTCGAGCAGTATCTTGAAGACAATCGGGAACGAGGAATCGGCCACAATTCAAAATAAAAAATAATAATAATTACATACCATAATACGCGAAATAATTGCGTGTTTAATTCCGGCTATTTAAAACTTAAAAATGTATTTTGCCTTTTCACACTCAGACGCAGTGTCGCAAGCAGGAGAAGGCGGCTCTGCTAGGCGCGGAAGAAAGAAGCGCGTGCCGTACACCAAGGTGCAGTTGAAGGAATTGGAACGGGAGTACGCCACTAATAAATTCATTACAAAGGACAAGCGGAGGAGGATATCAGCGCAAACAAACCTGACCGAGCGACAGGTCACAATCTGGTTTCAGAACAGGAGAGTAAAAGAGAAGAAAGTCGTCAACAAATTTAAGAGTTCCAGTTAGCCTCGACGGAAAAAAAATATAAGGAAGGTTGACACGGAGGCTTCTTTGTACGAGGGACCGTGTTGTGTTAACGCCGATTATTTTTTAATTCGCTCCCCACGATTGGATGGGAGACGTACTTCGCCAAAGTGGCAAAGCCCCGTGGGCCTTCATTTTCTAAGTCTGAAACGAAAACTGGAAAGATCACCTTACTGTGCGGTATTGCTGAAGACAAGCATGGAACAGCAAGCAGATTGTCTCCTGTTCCCAAGACCTAATCGAAGAAAAGTGGTCACTGACCAGTTAAATAAAATTTATAAACGTCCGGTTTCTGCTCAGGAACATTTGTGTAAAAAGTGTATCTGCCATTTATCATTGTGTAGAAACACATCGAATGGAAATTCGGTAAAAGAACTCACCATGAATACAAGAACTATACATACTTTACAAAAAGAAAAGAAACCCCATGTGAGGCCTGTTGAATTTGTGTGCACTTAAGAAATCTGAGATATTGCCTAAGAATTTCCCGAATTTATGAACACTTGTGTTGAGAGAACTGCTGATATAATCATGCTCGTATTTAATTTTCTTATGAAAACAAGGTTTTCGGTTAGTTCATTTCAAATAGCTATTCAAACATATATGTATAGGCTAAATGTATGTAAACGCAGAACTCTGGAGTGCAAACCATTGAATGTCTGTATTGCTCAGTTAACTGTGCCTGCCAAAATGGTAAAACTATGTCCAAATAAAAGATGGACACGACATATAAACTGTATTCATATATTTATTTCAACATCAAATTTATATTCAATTGACGATTTAAAATATGTAACACTGGTTTTAGTCATTAAAAAACTAAGACATAAATTTCATTAATTTTGACATTATGGACTGAGAAAAAAAATTTATTTGTATAATATGCTTTTGACTTAAACGGTTTATTCATTGTAATTTTCAATGAGACCCGGTTGTGTTTCAGGAACAAATTGGATAGGAAACTAAACCTTGACCTTGACAAAACTCGGAATTTCCAATTAAAAAGTGGGGCAGCATTGCCATCTGGTGACGGATACATGTAATTACACGATTTAAAAAAACGGTGCCTTTTTCCCATTCCGTTGAAATTGGCTATTGGAAACAAATCAATACATATACGACAATGACAGTAAGAATAATAGATGCAAAAAGCAATGTGTTTAAAAATGTATAAATATGTTTAAGGTTTGTTTATTAAACCTTTTATTTAGAACAGTAAATTCCGAATCTGTTAATATTTAAAATGACGGTAATATATTTATATAAAACCTGTTTTGTACGTAAACGTAGCAAATATAAAACCACCTTACATCATCTTTAATTCTGCCGTGACTATTGTAAATGAAAGGTTTGATAAATATAACCTGTGTTTAATCGTGTTTAATATTTTAACAGCAGCAACGCTGCAATTATCCTGTTTATAACATTTGTTTGAGTACAAAATTCTTTCTATAACCCGTTGGTGTTTTAACATTTTAGAAAAATATTACTAAATTAGACTAAATTACTAAATAAACAATATAGCGATACCGTTCATGTTACCACGCTTTTATTCATAGAATACATTTATTGTAACCGTTTCTGCAATTTGAGGAAAAAAAAAAACTAAAAACACTGAAATGAAGGAAACCTAATTCATACATTCGGTTTTTCGTGCATATTGTGGTTTTTAAAAAGTTTGTTTTGGATGCCAATTTATTAAAAACATGTTTCAGGTGTTGCACGCTAGCCTAAATTCAAATTAATATAGTAATCTCCACCTATTCGTGACGTTTGGGTTTCATATGTTCAGTCTGACACGCAATCAACTTCTTCCAAATGTTATTCTCATAAAATTAAATATTCACACAAAATTTAATAAGTAACTTGTGTCCGTAATATGAATACGGTACTGCAATTATATTTGACAAATAGAAATATAACAAATTAATCAACGAACAATGACTTACGAAGAGAGAAAAAGGGGTGTATTTAAAACTCTAAGCGTTAAATGCTAAGTGTGGGCCGAAATTACATAACTGTAATGCGCTTTAACTATTTACGATTTCACGACTGAAATCATTTAGCCGTTAGTTGTCTTGCAGATCACGTAGGGTTAATTCAAAAGTACTGCTGCTACTCCTGCTGCTGCTGCTAATAATAATAATAATAATAATAATGCTATAGTCCTTAACACCGATCGATGTTTTTAGGTTAAATTATTAAAATGTATACACCAATACGTTAATAATAAAAACATGTAACATCCTGCTGCTACCCTGTGTTAAATAAGGTTAGTGGTTATAAATTATAAACTGTATTAGCGTAACAAAGCAGGGTGTATGCATGTCCTAAACCTAAACCGATTTTAAGAATGTAGTCCATGTGAAATTTTTTTCGCTGTCGAATTAATTTTTTTCATTAGATGTATGGGAAACCCTTTATGTGATCTTCTAAGTTTTAATTATCCTTTTTATAGAGAACATTCTGCCCGTTTTCGTTATTCGTATATATTTTGAATATTTCTTCTTCGTTACAATGGGCAAGACGCATTGCATTTAAAGGTATTAAAATAAACCTTATTGTTGTTGATAACGGATATAAAATAGCATGACACGTTAAGATACTTTTAAGCAAATGTTTGTGTAGAAGCCTGCTCTATAATTCACTACTTTTTATTTTGATTAATCAAAGCAGGAAATCGGAATTTATACAATTTAAACCAATGTTTCAATTGTATAACGAACAAATTCTATAAATTATATTACAAAGTCCATTTTGTTTATTATTTGTTCCTTAGAAATAAATAGTGTACTCAGCCAAATAGACCAACTTCATTCAATTATTTATACAGGGAGCACAATGGAATATATATATATATATATATAATTTCAAACGTCTTGTGATTCTATATATATAGACACACAAAACGTTTCGCATCTTATGTTGCAAATATTTTACTGACTGCTTAATTTTAACAAAATGTCATTGTAACTTACACGTGTACGGTAACTACATATTTTGAAAGATTTTATCGACTGACCCAAGATCAGATTTAAATAGGGTTTTACAGAATTGTTTACATCAACTATCAAATACAACATTTCCGGTTATATAAATGATTTATATATTTAGCAGAACCATGGTAACATTATGCATTTAAATACTGTCATGGGTTTACTTTCGTGATCTGAAAAAGGTGAAAACGTAAGTGGATATATTTGCGAAATTTGGGTAGTAGTGCGGGAGTTTGCTGCCATCTCAAGGCAACATGAGTAATAACAACTTGAGCCGAACATCATGACACTCCGCGCGCGCCTTCAAAATATACGACGTAGTGGAGCAGGTTATACTGGTTGGACTAGGACTACTCACGACTTTCCCATCTTGCCAAAAATTATATATATCATTTTATATATAATTATATATTTCATATATTATACATTATTATTTTATATAATTGTTATATTTTTATATATTATGTATATCATATACATGAAACTGATATTCTGTATTAGTGCGGTGTGGGATCTTATTTTAATATTTTATAATTCCGTTATGAGGCCTACCCGTTATTGTTACATTGTGAGCTGTGAAGTTGTCGTTATGTGAGGGTGGTAAAACTATATCCCGGCATCCTTTGCTGCAACCTCTTGGTGGATAAAGTAATTCCTGGTTATGCATTGTCCCTGGGTACTGCTAATCATGGTTGACCTTCTCATATAGCTCATATAGAGTTCAACAGCCCTGTTAGATTTTTCAGGTATGCCAGCTTGATGGTTGACAAGGGTATAGAACTGCAGATCACCTTTAAAAGCCCTGATAAACTCAGAAATTAATGCATTTTAAAGTTAAAACAAGGTAATCAAAATTCAAACGCCATATCCAGGTACGTAAAATAATTTTCTTCACTTAAAATTGTTAGAATTTTGAAATTGCCTAGCCTAATGTTGGTTAAATGTTGACATGCCTTGTGTACATTGTGTGATTTAAAATAATAAAGTTACGATACAGTAAAATATTTGATACAGTAAAATTTGCGTTTTCTATGACATGGCATGGATTAACTAATGATTTTCATGCCGTCCAACACACACTGTTCCTGCTGGTTTTCATATGTTAGCATGTTTAATGACAGGCTACTTTAAAATACGATTTATAGCTTTGTCTCAAAGGCATTCAGTCACAATAATCATTAGTTTACCATATAGCCGATTTTAAAGTCAAAATTAAAACAGCTTTTTACGTACCAGTAAGACCTTTGTCACGAAGCATTGAACCCAGAATTTCGTTTTTTCTACTTTTGACACACTCCATTGTTGTGGTGTAATGTTCAATCTTCCAAAGTGGTTTCTTTCGCGAAAATGGGTGGCTGAAATTTAGTAATTTTTGTAGAGAAGTGTGAATTCTAAAAAAGGGACAATTTGTCGTACACCCAGATAACGGTGATTTATAATGTGCTTCAGTGCGGCGTTGCTCTGCAGTTACAGTTATAACAGTAACAAGCTGTGCTTTTGGTGATGCTACTGATACTAAAGTACTAGAAATGATACACACGTACAATACAGAAATACATATATATGCACAGACTAATAGTACAGGCAACATACAACATGAGTAAGAAACATTTATGTGAAGTGTCCATAAAGTGTTGAACATTAAGGTAAATCGCTAATAAAAAGTTAGGCATGTTTTCCTGGCAGTTTATATCTTTATTATTATTATTATTATTATTATTATTATTATTATTATTATCAGTAGTAGTAGTCGTAGTAATCTTGTCGTGTTTACTTTTGTTTCATATGAAAACAAAATTTAAACCCTTACTGTGTATTAAGTAAGGTATCAACCACGACACGACAAAATCCCACAAAATAACATACAACACACAAAATATTCAACTTTTTATGCTGGTTAAAATGGTCACACAAAACCGTAAGAAAAAGTATCCATATTTTTACGTTGTTTGTTCAAAAAGCAAAACCTGATTTTAGCGCCCTTTCAAGTACAAAACCTGAAGAATTATCTGTTTTATTAGATGAAGTGGCCCTTGCACACCCGCTAAAATGTATTTTTTAAATCGTATCAAGTCGACAGGTCCGTACAACAGAACTTGGCCTTCAAGATTTATGTTTCCAGCCGCAAATTTGACCTCCGTCCAATCCACGCCTCCAATCTCACTTCTTAAGGTGATCGATCAAAGCTTTCTTAAAGTATACATTTCTCTCCCAAGTGGATGTAGTTCCCACTAACATTCGTCTTGCGAAACTGACTTGGTTGCCACGACTTGGTCCCTTAATCGCCATGTTAGCGCGGCCGTTTTCACAGTGTCATACATCTGAACTGGATAGTCTTACGAAAGAAGTATTTACAAATACGATTGTATGTTAAAATCATATCAGAGATGTAACCCCCGTTTCTTTTCACGAAAATCGTTGTGATTATATAAATTCTACATTTTGATCGTACTCGTTCATTGGCTTAATTTGCCTGTTTTAAAAATAGTTCTCGGTATGCGAAATGACTTGTTTTAGAAATAGTTCTCGATATGCGACATGACAATTTAAAGACTTCAGAGGTGAAAAATACATAATATACCAACACGACAGTATGCTGTTAAATGTAGCTGTAGAATAACTATAAGTTCTGCCCTATATCTTCGCATTTTTAAAAGGCTATACTATACATAACTGCACCAAAAGAAAATCATGGTCCCACGTAACAAACGGCGCTTTTAAAATGAGCATTTTGCACCTGCAATGTTAGCAGCGACGAAATTTCATTCGCGTGGGTAGAATTTTCTACATTGCGGCTATTTACCCTTTGGTTTCTTTTAGGTGTTTGTTTTTATTTGTTTGTCGTTAGGTCTATGTGTAAACACTGAATTGGATTAACTTTGTGGTAAAATATAATTGCCTCTGATTAAAAGCGTTAAATTACATTTCAACATTGTATCTGTAAAATGTACCTTATTTTGGCACGCAGTTTCCTTGCATATGTTGAAAGGTTTTATAATTGTTTCTTGCCAGATAAACTGTATCCTGGAGATGTAGGGCACTGAACGACATCCGTTATTTTCACCTTGGAAAAAAAACTTAGCATGACCTTGAAGTTTACTTCACAGATAAGACACTGAAAGACCTACTATTTCATTAGGTCTTATAAAAACAAATCAGAGTAAACATCAACCAATATTTATTAAACATTTAAGATACTATACTGTCAAAGTTAGACGTACGTATTTGTTTACATTATATGACATTTGTAACGCCCAACCACGGTTGTACATCCAAGAGACTTTTAATAATGTTTGTTATTAAAATTTTATATTAATAGCAAATTAAAGTATACTTAGCATATTGCTCCAAACTGCATTAAAAACGTCAAGTTAGTTTTATGATTTGAGAAGCTATATGAGTAAGCTCAAAACTGTTTCTGGCTTTGCAATGTCAGTTCTGCCATGCGCTCTCTGTCACAAATGTTGGTTTAGTTTTTTCCAGTCATACACTTTAACTTAATACTTACCGTATGCGGTCTATTGTGACACAATTAATTATACTCAACAATCCAATGTGTAATTTTAAAAAATCTACACAAAATCATTTCCATCCGGTGGAAATATATCCTGACATGACAAACGTAGTTCTGTCTGTATAAAACAAGTCTTAACATAATGCAGTGTATTAATCTTTATATTGGACTTTAATCCACACGAATTAGCTTTTAATAAATCAAAAAGACAATATTCCTCTTTTTGTTTTTCATTTTCTCTACAGTGTCGATGTATTTTCAGGCATTGTTTTTGGAGGAAAACAGTGTTGCTCAATAACCTTGGGTAACAGCAAAATATGACGAAACATAGATCACCTGCACGTTACATAAAACGACTTGACCTTGTAAAGCTGTTGTTGTTTTGCTGAAGGGGATCAAAAATGAATCGAATTGCAATCCCACTGAAATACTGCTTCTAATATTATTGTTGTTGCTGAGATCTCTTACTACTACTACTAGTAGTAGTAACAACAACAACAACAACAATAATAATAATAATAATAATAATAATTTGAGACAAGGTGGTGTATATTCAGTCGAGTATTTAACATGGTTGATTATAAACATGTCACACTGATTTTGAAATAATGAAAATCGCTTAGCGGTACCACCGTAGAAATATAGAAATATTCATTCAGAGTTAGAGTACAAAACTTGCTTTACATTACGCGGTTTTAACAGATAAAAGCTTCCAGTAGGTTTCCAGAATTTTTTTTGTTTCATTCAAGGAACACGCTTCTTATTTAATTAGTCAGATATTGTGTATGCGTTTGACCCCCTGCGTGTTCCGCATGAAATTCACGTAACAAAATTTTGCTTCGGTCTTACTAAAAACCCGTCAGTGAAAATTACAATGATTTTCGCGTCAAAACGTTTACGTAATACAAATGGATTAGATCTTACACACAAACTCGCCATTGCTCCGATTTACTTAACACCTGATAATTGTAATATTTAAGTAGATGTTAGTTAAACATAATAATTTATAAAACACGAAATTGCCAAAATGATTCGAATGTTATATCTGTGTCCTGTTCTGACTGAAAATGTGAAGTAAAATATAAAACGGAAGGTAATACACTACACAGCACGCATCTACATTTTCACATCCTCGAGATTTTACACCCCGTGAATGTTAAAGGTGAATATTTGTGAACCTAAAATATAGTCGTTATTTAACATATTTTTTACGTATTCTTACATTGGTATTACATTCTGCTATATATTGTTTAACGGCACGAATTACGATTCTTTGTTAAAGTACATTGTCTGTAAGGTACATTGATACACGTAAACTCAATATACTGTATGCATCTTGTAATAAGCACTTAAGATATTAGCAGATTTAAGCGAACAAGCTTAAAAGATGACTTTAGTGTCGTTTGTTTACAGCTGAGGATGTATAGGTTCTATAAATTGTATTTACGTATGTCTTTAATGCTTTGTAAATTATTACTACCACTCATTGTTAATTTCAAATATCAGAAAACTGCGTTTTTATGCCGATGTTATACTAGGCAAATAACAACAACATGTTGGTGAGTTTATTCAAATCTTGTTAATTATGTGATAAACCTTTGCAGCAATGTTAGTTTAACTGGGGATTACATCCGTAAAATTCTGAATTGGCAAAAACTACGTTCTAGAACAAACGATACCACAAATGCACTTCACATGCATCTGCAAGCATACAAACATGCACACTACACGCGCAGAATGTCATTTTGTACTCGCAGTCACATGACTGGCGCCCCTCTAGAATGGATGGAGATGGATCACGACGTCAGCCTACGTATCAAAATTTCTGCTCCAGTGATCTGCTTCAAAGACACTGTAGCAACATTGCAAGGGAACCATGCTGCTGCGATTTAATGAAGAAAACGTACGATAGCGTTACGATGGATTTTGACGAACGTGTGCCGGTTGGGTCAAAGATGTATTTACCCAGCTGTACATACTACGTTTCGGCAACAGACTTTTCGGGCATCCCTTCTTTTTTGTCTCAAACCCCGTCTTCTCGACCTATGACGTACTCCTACTCCTCGAACCTACCGCAGGTCCAGTCCGTGAGAGAAGTAACGTTCCGAGAATATGCTATTGATACGTCCAATAAATGGCACCACAGAGGAAATCTGTCCCACCGTTATACGACACAGGAGATGGTTCATAGGGACTGCTTATCGGGTTCCGCACCTTTGGGGGAAATGTTCGCGAAGAACAACTCAGTTGTTTGCCACTCGAACGCCAGCTCTGCGTCTAACTTCCACAGCAGCGTCGGGAGGAACGGTGTGTTACCTCAAGCCTTTGATCAGTTTTTTGACACAGCATATGGAAATGCAGAAAACCGAACAGTTCAGAACGCGTCGGAAAAAAATGTCACGAAAGTAACTAACCCAGAGTCCGGCTCCAACACGTGCCGAGAGACAAGAGGAAGAGAGCGGAGACAAGACAGCAGCAGTCCCGAGTTATCTTCCGGCAACAATGAGGAAAAATCTCACTGCAGTACGTACTAAGACGCGTCCCGGTTATGAGAGAAAGATTGTAATCTTGTGCGCTGTTGTTAAGCACTTTATATGCAGTTTTATAAGCGCGTAATGTTTATGGAGGGCCTGTAGGATTTACGCAAAAACTTTGTTATAAACTGCAGGATCACGTGTTTAGGACTGTGTTTGACCAATGGAATCTCCAGACCATTTTAGACGAACATTTTCCAGTTTTGCTATTACTGTAACGTATTTTAAAGTAGTTTCATTATATGGGTTTTGCATGGTGCAAAATCGATTGATGTAGCTAGTTAATTTACACAATTCATAATTCGAATGAGGAAAATTGTTAATGCGTTTATGTAAAACCGCTCACGTGTTGATCCAAACATTTCTATAATATTGTGTGTTACTCATTGGAAGAATTGTTTGCTAGTAATATGTTATTACAATTTGTTGGTTAGTGACCTTAATAGATATTTTCATTAAACTCGTTTTTACTTATTAATTTCTCCTCAAATTCAAATATTACATGCAATTTTTCCATAGAGCATCGCGGGACTATATGACAATTTAATGGTTATTAGTTTATTTCAATTAAACATTATGTTAAATAGGTTTAAATTGAAAATGTAATTTACCACGGTCAAGTTGAATTGTTATTTTTCATTTTAGGTGGTCAGAAGACGCGTAAGAAGAGATGTCCGTACACAAAATACCAGATCAGAGAACTGGAGAGGGAGTTCTTCTTCAGCGTATACATTAACAAAGAAAAACGTTTGCAACTCTCCAGGATGCTTAATCTCTCCGACCGCCAAGTGAAAATTTGGTTTCAAAACAGGAGGATGAAAGAAAAGAAATTAAACAGGGATCGTTTACACTTTTACGCCACCAATCCTTTGCACTGAATATGGCAATTAACAATGGCTTCGACGCGATTTCAACCCTGTGTGGTGAAACGGACGAGCAACGGTTAATTTCAAGTTCGAGGATGCATATTCAATCCTTCGGACTACGAGTTAAGAGTTGGGAAAATAACTTTGAAGACAATTTGGTTGATGAAGAAATCTGATTATTTTAACCACATCTGTATACTACTCTACATGTTCCAAAATCTTGATGTCTAAATGGGTCATTTTTATTTAGATAAAATGTGCTCGTCAGACATCGAGAGATAGAGGCTGTACATTTGGTTGTCATTGAGCGCATTATTCCATCACCTATTTATTTTCTCGGGTTGCTATAAAATATTTAAACCGGAAACAGTTATACTGTATATGTTTGACGGTCGGGATAAAAACTGGCGTGACCAAAAATAGTTTTACAGTACTCAGCATTTTTACTTTCCAGTATTTATCTAGCCATTTCACAATATTTGAATATTTGAATATTTGTCTAGTATCAGTCTAAATTAAACGATCGCTTAGGTTTGTAAGACCTCAAAGGTAAATGGTACTATATTTTGGTCTTACTGTCATTATGACGTATATGTTTGCCTTAATATTCATGTCTAAAATTAAATTACGTATCTTATTCATATTTCTATGTTTGATTTATACAGTTAACAGCAGACCAAATACATATCGTGAGGAGATTAAATTTCCACGGGCTATTTAAACCAAATTAAGTTGATATCAAAATCATATTTTTTTTGGAAAATTATTTATGAAGCTGTTTTTTTTTTGAACGAACAAGTAGAATCAAAAAGCCATGAGTAACTATTATGCTAGTACATTTGAATCGATATTGTAAAGTGTGTTTGTGTGTCGAAATTAGTATTATCTGTAAAATATTTTAATTTGTGCGATATTTATTATCCTTCGAGCGTTATCAGCACCACTTGTTTATACTTATAACAGCGGTTTAAATGCGTGTTGTTCCTCGTTACGGTTGATGAAGTCAGCTCATATTTTAGGACTAAAAGTACCACGGATGCTTTGTCATTGTTTTATGAGTGTACTTCATTCTTACAGACGAGAGCAGACACACGCGCGCGCGCGCGCGCACACACACACACACACACACACACACACACACACACACACACACACACAGGTTTATCTACAGATGGCAACTAAAAACTAGATACTACATTATGTTTAAAAGAGTAACAACTTTATACAGTCAATTTGTTTTCTCAAACAAGCTCACGTGTTGTTCAGGGGTTTAATAATATCTTTTTCCCAAGTCGATCTCTTCCCACTGCAGTGAAAAACAGTTTTTAAATAAATGAAAAATTCCAGTCAAGCACTCCATTTTGAATTGTGAAATTTTGTTTTCTCTGTATGGCTCTTCTCTTTATGTGTGTGTGTGTGTGTGTTTATATATATACATTTGTACATTTGTTGAAATTTTCTAATATTACCACCTCTTTTGTTTATTGTTTTACGTTTCGGAATTTTGAGGATTGCATATCAATACATTTGCACGGTCCTGCTAATAATGAGAGTATGTGAATATGTGTAAGTCAGAAAGTTTTTAAAAAGCTGCAAACAAAGAAGAGCTGAAGTTTATGATCGCCTATGTACATGATGGTCCTGTCCTACGCATCCTTTGAGGGTCTGTGGAATTCAGACCTAATTACTGCACATCCTCTCTGTTTCTGTAACAACCCTGTCGTAAAAGTTGTCTGAGTCTGGAGCATTTGCACAACTGGAGTGGAGCAATAAACTGTCTCAGACCAAGGTTATTAGCTGTTACTAAGGAGTCGAGAACAACGACAGGAAACGTTGAAAGCCGTTGTTCACTGCTCTTTCCTACTTCATTTGTGAATGGTCTTTCGGAGTTCCACATTGGCCGTAGTGTTCGGTCTTAGACCGCGGATTTTTTTTTCCCACTGGGCGGCGCACTTTAGATCAATGTCATTGCCGTGGATATCAGGAACAGAGGATTTTAAAATTTACCCCAACAACTTAAACCAAATTTCTTCACTTACACTGCATGACAGGTAAACAGCTTCCAGAATGTTTTGTTTCTCATTAACATTAAAAACCGTAATATTTTAAAGAATTATTATGGTATTGAATTATTATGGTTATGGTATTTTACAGAATCGTATTAATATACCATTTAAAATTATTTAAATTATTGTATGATACGTGTATATATATATAGAGTACACATATATTGTGGATAAGTCCAGTGGCAACTGTCGCTATTTGTGCGCATTTATTGTGAAAACAGTTTACACATGTTCAATGTAGTACTCTCACATGCATTTACATTTAGATTGTATATTTTCATACTACCAGGCACTGTATTCATCTGTTTTCTGCGAACGGTTGTAACAAGTTATTTGACTTCGCTTTTACATAAGATTTATAGAATGGTGAAAAGATGGAGGAATAAAAACTAAGAAGCCGATTAAATGACCATATCAATGGACTTTGTCTCCCGTGAAAAATAAAAGCTTCAGCTGGATGCAATAAAACGCCATATTATTGTACGTAAGTAAGGCCTACCAACATGCTATAGCCCATACTGCAAAATAATGTTGCCTAGATGACAGAATTTTTTTCCTACAACAGGCCATAAGCTCTGCAGGCAGCAATAAAACCGTTCTAAAAGCAATACTGTACATATTTACACGTTCAGTGAAATTTCTGAAGCGCTGAAAGTACCATTTACATGCAAATGTAATTATTTTGAACGGAAAGTTTCTGGACTGTCTCTCGAATAATGTAAAACTGTTCTAGTCTGTCTACAGGATAGTTCTCTACCGCGTGTTCACCATGTCTATTGTGTAGCAGGCCATAGTATACATTTAAAAGATGCTAGGATATATCGATTGCATTGCTAAAGCTAAAAGAATTCTTCTGCACTGTACCGTGTATTTACCAACGTTTCCACGCACTTGCATATTTTGCATTCTCTTAATAATACTATAAACTTTACACTTGCTTGTCGCATTTATAGTGTTTCTCTTTGTTAAAACATTGCGTGCTTTTTTGTATTGCAACTTAGTTTCGACTAGAATCAATTAACATGAACAGTTTATTATAACGTTGTTTTCTGATTCGATTCTGACGCACACAATTGTCAGCAGAATTGCATCACATGCTATTTTAATAAAGATGTACCTGCTTTTATAGACCTATCTGAATGCTACAAAAAATGTCAGTTGCAGACTGAATGCAGCGACTGTTTGAATACAAGCGTATATACATATTTCTTCACATAGACTAACTAAATCCCAACTTTATGTCTGAACGCCGATGCAAATTTTTAAATAGCAAGTTTATTCCCATCTTATTTTTATTTTATTTTTTTCAAGTTGACCTGTCAGTGGATCCCGTGTTTTATCGAGCCAAACCTGACATTCACAGACTGTACAACTTAGTTACTTGATTCCATGTCACATTCTCTCATCGCTGCTTTCATTACATGGGCTGAGTTTTCGACTGTCTCATCGATTCCACTGCTTATTTAAACATCTGTACCCGATACACATACGGACACATACGCCACATACACACACGTTCGTAAACGCCCGATGCAAATCAACACCTACATATCGGACGACACTTGAGCATGAAATAAATCTGAGAAATAATCGTTATGATTCGGTTCAGCAACATACATACAGCATTTTCTCCGTAGCTCTTGTTGCTTCGTATCAGTAATAAAGTAGGCCGTCTCCCGCCGACTTGCCTGGTGTTTACATTATGACAGCGTTTTGAATAAAGTGAAAAGAAGACGAATACATGCCCTTTGAAGTATATATTTTTATTTCAAACAGTAACGATGGGAAATAAAACTTAAGACTTTGTTTCATTTTTTACTGAAAGCCTTGATGGATGTGAGCACGTCACTGCGTGCCTTTTCAAAGGCGGAGTCTGCAGTATACTCGGCTTTCAATTGGCTATCAATAAGCACACTGAAGGGGAGCTATCTGTAATCTTATTCAGCATGTTTGCTCAAGAAATGTCAGCCAGAAACGGTTATCGGCTCCTAGTCCAATTTTACCACAACAATGTCATGCTCCGACAGCCCAGCTGGGAACTCATTTTTAGTAGATTCATTAATTAGCGCCCGCAACGAGAGTGGTGGAGATTACTACCAAGGCAGCGGCGTGTACTTTCCTGCTGGTTCGGAGTTGCCTTACGGACTACCAAACTGTGGATTTTTCTCAGGACTGAATAAACGAAACGAAACAGCTTGTCAAAATATGGTCCCCACTTCAAACCCATATATGCCGGGAATGCAAGTGTGGCTGGATAACGCGAGGTCATGTCGTGCGGACCAGTCCGTTCAGCAGGTCACTTCGTGCTCATTCTCGCCCACTATTAAAGAAGAGAACACGTACTCCGTCTATGAATCGGGTAAGACTGCAACACCTTTACACGCAGAAGAGCTCTGCTACACCAGCGTAACTCCGGGTTCGTGTCCAGGTAGCGACGGTGGCACGATCCCTGTACCTGGATACTTCCGCCTGTCTCAGACTTACGCAACTTCTAAGGTTTATCACGATGTTCAGTCGAATTCGTCACACTTTGCCCTACAACCCCCTGTTCACTTCGACACCCCACCTTCCTCTTCTGCGTCGATAGAGCCTACCAGGAGAGATAACGAAGGGTCTTCCAGCTGCATGCCAGCTAGTCAAAAAGACGACGAAGCCCGAATTTCCTCAAACGAGGATTCACCTTCTCCTGAACCCACAGAAAAATGCAAAGAAAGTCCAAAAAGGGCTGCAAAAGGTAGGTGTTGTGCGGCCGTAAAGGTGTGCCCGTATCCGTCCTTCAATGCATGTTTTAGCAGGTATGGTTACAGGCAATTTTAAGTGATCAAGGTAACTTTTTCATTAGAACTGCTAAATATTTTCGCCTTGTTAGTCCCGTTTTTAAAGCACTAATGTCAAGAAAAAACATGAAAACAGAAGGAGTACAAAAACAAGTTTTCACAATTTGTCCAGTTTCAGTTTGCACTTCGGGAAACTGCACCTAAGTTTGACAGGGTTATTATCTTGAATTCATTATTTTCGAATCTTAACAGTTTAAAGTTACAAAATAATAAACGACAAATAAGGTCAGCGTAACATTTTTTTTCTTCAACTTATTAGTATTAGCGTTACTATAGTTTGTGTTTAACTGTTCAATTAAACCTATATTCCATATGGCTACATTGAAGACAATGCTTTATTTTGCAATATACTATAACATGCTTAAAAAAATTATGTATAAAAATTCAAAATATAATTTTAGAATTACTTAGTTGCATTGGGTTAATTACATATTCAGATGT
>JABJVR010000106.1:9280143-9292087 GCA_025773905.1 Chitala chitala | reverse complement strand
AATTATTTTTTTTAATACGAATGCTTATTATTTGGTATTTTTCCAGTTACTCGAACTTGGCTGTTTTTCTTGTATTATATTACTATTTAAAAGTACAAACCTATTACACATACAACAGCAACAAGGGATAGTCAAAAATAATTTATTTTAATGTAACAATAATTGCATGATTGGAACCCTTGGAGCAGTTACAAAGACGTTCTGCGAATGAAACATTACGTTTGCTTTTATGCACAAAACACCACAATCTTTATTTCTAGTCAACAAGACGACAACAAATTTTTATTATTGTTTTTAATGCTATTAAATAGCACTGATATGGGTCACAAACGTGTCTCTAAAATAAAACACAAAATGAACACGACAATGAGAAATTGATAAGGAATATACAGTTTAATTACATAGATAATATAACTTCACCAGCCGTATGCTTCTACCAAGTTCAAGCTCAGGTCAGACGTGCACTTCTGTTTTGATAAACTGCAGTTACTACACCTGATATGTTGTTTACATTTTCTTTAGGAGATACAAAAGATGAAAATGCAGCTAATTGGTTGACGGCGAAGAGTGGACGGAAGAAACGGTGCCCTTATACGAAACATCAGACTCTCGAGCTCGAGAAAGAATTTCTCTTCAACATGTACCTGACTCGCGAGCGGCGCCTAGAGATCAGCCGCAGCGTCCACTTGACCGACAGACAGGTTAAAATCTGGTTCCAGAACCGCAGAATGAAACTGAAGAAAATGAGCCGAGAAAATAGAATTCGGGATATCACGACTAACTTTAATTTTTCGTGATGAACATTCAGCTGTTTTGTCGTCGCTGCGGACAGTAAAGTACGGTTCTACAACACTTTCTGATTAAATTACTGAGTATGGAGAAAATACTTGTTTAGTGACTGACGAGCTGCATGATGATTTACGAAAACCTGTAGGCTATTTTAATTTGGAATATAAATATGAGGACATATTATTTAAAGTTGCGCTTTTCTGTGATACATATGTATATGCATTCTCGTATACTGGAAAATAGAAGAAAATGTTCAGTCACCAAAAATTACTTCAACCTAAGCTTATGGACAGAGGTGACCACAAAGAAAGATCCCTTCAGTGTTAAACGTGCATGATTACACATCCATTACTTGTTTGTAAAGAATTTAATAACATTCAATATTATATCATATACACCGTATATCAGAACATTAGATAAATTGTGTCGCTCTCGTGAATAAATTATATTCAACATACCTCTTTTTTCCTCAAACTATGTAGATATTCTTGGACGTTCCGTTTTGTGACACTTGTAGATATTTTAGATATACTATTGCTACTAAGCGATAAATGATTTTGTCTATAAAGCAAGTTTTATGCTTTCAAGCCATTCTCGTTTTAAGTGGCATATACAGGGCGGAATATGTATCCAGTGTACTGTGAAAATGTTTTATTGTGTTGTGGTGACAAATAAAATCCTGATTTTTCTCTAGAAACGTTAATGAATTTATATTGACTGCTGTAATAAAGACATTGACTCCGTTTCATAATTCATTAATCTAACGTTGTACTGTTGAGAATTAGCCTACATAACATCATTGTATTTAATTTTACTTGATATCAACAACTAGTACATTTCATCCAATTTGTCTATACTCATTTATTTCTAAATTATTATTATTATTAACGTAACATAATTTTTCTGGGAGACAATGGTGTTGTCCCTATTAGGATTTTGATGTCTCTCATGGCTTATTGAAATGTTGCTGCCTTAAATGAGTGGTAATAATCCGGAGTTAAACAGAACTGAAAATATATTTTTAAAAAGAAGCGAAGAAAGTTCAATACCAGCCCGTGTTTTTCTTTCCAAATATCAGAGGTTGTCTTAACAATTTTAATCTGTCTAATTGCGCTTTAAATAAATATTTTTTTCCTCAAAACTTTATGTACCATTTCCGTTTATTTAGTCTTTAAAAATAACTGGGGATCTCTTGCAATTAATCTAGTTTAAAGTTCAGTGGCTTTTTGAACATTTTGACGTTTAGGAATCAAGTTTACTGCCAAAAGATTAAGGTAATTTCGTGTTGTTTGTCTCCATTGCTTGCCCTCAAAACATGAAACTGAGTTTCTACTAACTGCATGCGACGCGTAAAGAGTTGGCAAATAAAAAGTTGTAGCTTTGTTGAATTTATTCAGGTCAGATTTGTCGGATCAAAAAAATACCTAGAGATGCGTCAAATGTAGACTATAGTATATTAGTATAAAATATTTAAAAACGTAAAATAGTTTTTACTGTATAGTAAATTGATTTCTCGTGGTATACTCACGAACGCAAAACGTCTTAGTTTTAAAAATTATATTAATTAATGAATTTATACAGTTTGTACAAAAAATGCAATTAATGTATTAGTGTTGGATTCCACATCAACTCAATACATTTGCCACAGTGGTTTAACAAGACGAAGGTTCTGACTCGGGTTGTTTTGGTACGATACGAGTTAAAGGGGTTAGCAAAGCCTGTTTAACGATCATTGCAATGTCGACAAAGCCGCGTGCGTAACAGCGACCTCAGTGGCACACAAGCAGAGAGCAGAATGTGTCAGCCGAGCACTAAGTGCTACACAAAAGGAAGCCTTTTATTGGTGAAATTTAGACCAGATAAGATGTTGACTGCAGGAAAATAATTAAACAGCATCGACACTGTGCCCACAGCTGCTACAATTATTTTTAATTGTGAGATAACGAAAAAGCAAGGGGTGTTATAAATGCTATATAGATGAATTTACTGCTATTTTATATGGAATACAGACTCCAGGACCACGTGTAGATGTCTTTTAAAATAAAAAATTCTGCAGCAGAGAAAATTTGTAATAACCATGGCATAAGTGCTAACATCTACTGTAAAACTGTGAAGTGCGTGCTTCAATGATGCAATTTCACTGCACTGCATTTATTTTAAAAATATAAATAGATTTTTATTGATGTTTCATAATAAACAAGACTGCTTAAACGCAGAGTACATTATTAAAAATATAAAATACAGCATAGTATTACCATTGACAGCAAACGAGATGCATTGCATAAAGCTTTATTTCCGATATTAAACATGAATAGGGTTTAAAGTTTTAGCTGGTAACGTGTAATGAACCAACTTCAGTAACATGCAAATGGAAAATGTCGAAATGAAAAAATACATACATACATATGTATGTATGTATATATATATATACACCACACAAAACGGCATATATGTTAATGCTAGGCATCTCTAATATAAATTATGTAATGATTTCATAAGCAATTTGCAAGTCAGTTATTTACAACATTAATTTGTAGATACATTGTTGTTTTTCAGTAACCCGCAAGCTCTCCTTTTAATGCCGATGCAGTTAATTATATTTATGTTTTAGTCTTTTAAGAATTATTTACAGCTGATGACTTTTTTATTTTTATAATCATATCTTATGTTAACCACCTTTTAAAAATAGTAAATTAAAAACTGGTTTGGAAACGTGACGTTTTTTCATTATTATTGCTTCGTCTAGTTGAGTGCTATTTTGTATATGGGAAATACAATAACTCGTATATTTTTAAAGTAAAAATGTAAACGTATATGTATCTAGAAATTCATGACATTATATGTGCAGGTGTTGTTTTATTTTCTCAAAATGATAAGACTTGGAAACATGAGAGGAAAACAAAGAGCATATAGACTGAAGGAACAGATTTATTCTTATTGTTGTGCCTCAGATCACGTGGCAATGACATCCAATCAAACAGCAGGTAACGTTCAACTGCGAGCTAACCGTAGGTCCGAGTGAGGCCAAGGGGATGTTTGATTATTATCGTTGATAGTACTGTGAATTTGTCGGTATTTTTTGCACGTACATGTTTTTGCCATGTCAATGCCGGGGGCTTTGGATTACTATGGAGACACTGACATTGTTCAAGGACCAGAGGACCTTTTGGTACCCAGATACCCCACAGACTCAGGGGTGCAGCACACGAGGCAGCCAGCACTGACTGAACAGGGCGACCTCGATGCATGCCAGTTCCCAGCGAAAACGTCTGCATTTGGCGCATCCTGGGCCCCAGTACCTGATCAGCATCCAAGCAGCGTGTCGTCTGTATACCATCCGTACGCCACTCCACAGGGCCAGGCTGTCGATTCTGAAGGAATATACATGAAATCATGGTTGCTGGAACCCTCTGCTGGATCGATGGCTTTTACTGGATTACCAGCAAACGGGCATTATCACATCAAGCCGGAACCACTGCCCGAAAGAGGAGACTGCACTACGTTTGATTCAAATACGCTTCTTCTATCTGATTTCTCAGCGGGATCTTCCCAAGCAGAAACCGATGAAGTCCCTAAGGTTGCAATTTCATCCGACCCAACTGAAGAGAGTCGATCTGCCGAGAAGGTAGACATAGAGTCTAGTAAGTACATTGTTAAAGTACACCCTCTGTCATTACTCTTTAACTACAGCATAAAAACTGTTTTCTTCACTTACGTTTAAAATACTGGTGTTAGCGAAGATTATCTAAAATATGTGTAGATGTATCCTAATGAAATGTTTAAATTTGCTATAACGCACGTACTGGAATTATAAATTTTTATCATTAATTTTTTTTTAAATGAAAACATTGCCGTAAAAATTAAATTAAATTATCAGATGACCAAAAATCGCATAGTAGCCTTCAAAGATAACGATACGTCGCATAGGCCATTCTATAGTTATAAACACGCCGTCAAATATAGGTTTATATAGAAGTGTCGAGATGTTATACTGTTTTTTTTTCCATTCATCCATTTTTCCTAGATAATCCTGCGTCCAACTGGCTTCATGCAAGATCCACAAGGAAAAAGCGCTGTCCATACTCTAAACATCAGACCCTGGAACTGGAGAAGGAATTTTTGTTTAACATGTATCTGACTCGAGACCGCCGATATGAAGTCGCAAGGTTCCTAAATCTCACTGAAAGACAAGTAAAAATCTGGTTTCAGAATCGCAGGATGAAGATGAAGAAAATTAACAAAAGTCAGGTGAAAGATGATTGACATTACGTAATGGTGAGGAAAATTACATAGAATGGAGAACTGGTGGTTGTGCTATATTTGCTTCATAAGCAAATTTTATACAATATTTTTCACTGGTTTTTTTGAGTTTCACGCTGTAAATAGTAAATTCGGCTCTTCGATAGTAGAGCTGATTTGTCGTGCCACTTGCTCTAAAATGGCGTTGATTGTATAGCTGTTTGGCATATTGTAAAGATTTTGTTGTCTCATTTTCGAGTATTAGTATTACAGCTAATATGTGTATGTGATGAGACGTTTTTGTGATTAAGACATTGCAATTATAATTCCAGAATACCTCAAGATGAAAAGCCTATGTTTTTTGCAGTTGCGCTTAAGGTGTGTAACAGTGATATAAGTTAAAATAATTAAAAGCGGGTGCATGCACTTCTGTGACCTCGACGTGAACACGTAGTGTATTACATGTGTCTTCGCTTATATGTATTCCTTTATATGTATGTGCATGTAGGGTATAAGGGCCGCAAAACAGATTTAGATTCGACCAATGTGTTACTAATACGAGTGGGTGATAATGTACAATAATTGAAGTGTATTTTTGTTTTATAAAGCCTATTCTAAATTAAATACAAAGACTAGACAAGCTATATGTTTACGGTGCTATACACGGGATAAACTTATATCGTGGCCTAGAAATCCTTAATGTCTTTATTTTTAGATATAGTACAGGCATCCTTTTTAATACGTTGTCATTCAGTGTACCATGTCCATGATGATGATGATGATGATGATTATTATTATTATTAGTGTCATTGATATTGTCGAAGCAGTATCAAGTATGCTGATACGATTATCTTAGATGTATGAAAATCAAAAAGAGATGAGTGACTATTACACCATGCAGGAGATATATCGATATATCAGCTATTTAGGATGACAAAACAGGAAACATTAATTAAAGACGTATAATCATCCCGACTAAACGTTTTACTTCTTTTTTTTACTTCTAAATAATTATAGTCGGTTTTCTTTTAAATTCTACATGCGCACGATACAATTTTCATTGCGTATTCCCGATAAGCCATTATGTGAATGTGAATGAAAGCGGAAATATACGCGAACAAGCCGAAAAAACACTATCAAATAAACCAAAGTAGCTGTTGAGAATTTACGAAGCTAAATTTTTTAAAGTAGCCGGGCGAATAGGCCTGCACTGCTCTTTGAACGTCTTGGCAGAGGACGTCGCTAGCTGTATTTGCAGCAATAAAAGACAATCATGGTTGTAACTGTTTATGGGGTGCGACGCGCTAGTGGGTGAGAGTAAAAACTCTCAAGCAACACCGAGTGCACAGCGGCTTATCCTCGTTAAAATAATAATAATAACACGTTAAAAATTATAGAAGACAGAACAACTGAAAAATACAGAAATGAGCAATGCTGATTACAGAAATCTTTAGCAACACAAAACGCATATAAAATAATATATACAATTATTTGTTCTACACATTCTGCGCAGTATTTGTAAATATATTGGAATTGTTCCTGGGAGACCATCTTCTGGAATGAAAGAATGGTTACGAGGCTGTTATTACATTACAGAGAAGATATCTTACTGTAGTCCGAGTAAGATGTAACATTTTGTCATCTAGCGCGCTTATTTTCTTAATCTCGCGATCTACAACGGATGCAAACTTCAAAGATGGGTTTCGAGACAAAGCTATAAATTGTGTGGTCTGCCATTCTGTCTGGAATTTCGCCTTTTATTGGTTTATGACTGTCCAGCCCCAAATAGATCACTTTCAAAACGGGGAATCCATTTGTTGTCGTACTACTATACACAAAAGACAAGCGGAAATACTCCGTTTTATTAGTCTTTGTACACGGCCATATTCCTTCTTTGTTGTACCTGCTCTGGGGGAAACTTTTTGTTGCGTTTTCGTACAACATTTTTAAACGAGTCAAGGCAGTTCTTTTGGAGTTTTCTGTCGCTTTGTACGTTTGAAAACTACGCACGCGCGTGTGTGAAGGTGTGCAAATTAACAGTCATCAATGAGTTTATGTCAAAAATTGAAACTATTTTTGAACGAAAATTCTTGGTTCGCTTTAATCGCTTCGTGGAAAATGCAGCTATATCGTGGTTCTCTGTGTAACCAAAACATTTACCTCGCCTGTTTCCATATAGTAGTTCTATGGACATCCGAGAGATGGCAGCAATGTTTCATTGAAAGCAGAATACAGTATTTTTCGGCGATACATACGTTTTTCAGAATAAAACAAAGATATCTATTTCATTCGATTTATTTCAACAAACATCTAGAAATGTAATTTGTATTTTTATATATTTGCTTTTAAAAAGTTGCCTCAATACGAAAAAGCATCCGTGCTCTGTGACTTTTTCTTTTGACATATGTTAAAAGCTGACAATTTGTAAAAAACCGATGTTACATCTACAATTCCGAAGTGTAAAAGGTTGTGTACTTATCGACGTCTTGTAAGTCTTAATATGTATATATCACACACACACACACACACACACACACGCACATACACACACACACACACACACACACACTATGTATGTGTGTGGAGTGATAATATAAATAATTGGATTTGTGTGGTAAACCCTTATGTGAGGGTCTTTGAATAGACTTCGATTTTGTAATAGTGAAATGAAACCGTTAATTAATTTGAGAAATATTTTTTATTAAGATAACAAATTTGCGTATGTAGTCTGTATGTTAATTATGCATTACAATTATGCTGTTAATAGAAATTAATATGCTACATGCAACTGAATTACAAAAAATTTAAAGACTCATTCATATAACATTATTTTTATTTAATTCAGTGATTGTAATTTTAATGTCAGTCCGTCAGTCATCTAAAACGCTTATCCTGTTAAGGGTCGCGGGGAAGCCTGGAGCCCATGTTAAAATGTATATATTATTTAAAATATGTTACAGTCACGTGTTTTTTAAATTATGCTTTGCTCTTGCAAGTAAGTTGTTACTTTATAGTTCATGAGAATGTATTTTTTACGTGTACCGTATCATTCAAAGCACAATTTTAATTGTCACCTCTCTATGATGATGATGGTAATTAATAATAATAATAATTACTACTAATAATTATTATTATTTCTTGTAATGGCTCATTTATTTGCCGGGCTTAAATACAGCGATTTCATTATGGATTTAGATTTCCAACCGCTTATCCTCAGCACCGTGGAGGGTGGCCTGGAGTCCACCATGGGCCGTCTTGGGCTCGAGGCAACAAACACCCTGGACAGGGTGTCAACACATCGCATAAAAAAAGACAAAATATTTTTAATAAGACCATCTACTCTATCACGAAACGATAATAAAATATAGTAACTTAAGTTTCTGTAGGCGATGGTTTTGTATTTTGCTCTGGATGTGAACGAGGTAAATTTATTTCAGCTTTCTAAATTACTCCACACAGACCGACACACTACTTACTCTCCCTCTTACTCTCCACTCAACAATTCAAAAACAGAACAAATAAATAAATCGAATATAAAGTCCAAGACTCTTGACAACAACAAATTTAGCATCTGCTCAATTTATATTGTATTTATATTTTCAAGCACTCGCAAACTCTGCCTTCGAAAATCTGCAACGTTTCCAATTAAAAGTACGTGGCGATTGGCTGTTGACTGTCATGTGATAAAATCTGTCTGTTTTGATATACATGCATTCATCACATATTATCATTACCTTGTAAAACAACATTTAATAGATTTGCCAAGTAATAATTGCCCATACCTAGTTTTGTTTACTGTGTGAACAAATCGTCAACTGAACATAGCTGGAAATAGCTTTTTCAGGTATTTGAACAGACGA
Organism: Chitala chitala; assembly: GCA_025773905.1. Taxonomy (NCBI): domain Eukaryota; kingdom Metazoa; phylum Chordata; class Actinopteri; order Osteoglossiformes; family Notopteridae; genus Chitala; species Chitala chitala. The sequence goes on along the minus strand of JABJVR010000106.1, from coordinate 9,283,199 downwards.
ACTTTCACACTCGACCATTTAGGACACAGAAACAAGCACCTTAGATATGACATAGTTCTTTCCTCTGCAGCTTTTTTACGGCGTTACGGCCTTGCACTTTACAGGAGTCCGGCTTAACCTCTGGCTAGATTACATACCCGGAAGCGTACAATTGCACTTCTGGTGCACTGAGTTTCTGACTGTCTGCAATTACTTGACGAGAGGAAACTGATACAAACACGTGTGTTGTCGTTGTGTCTCGGATGTGGATGTAGCATCGCCTGCTAATTTCAGGTAAGATCAATAACGCTGCTTCGCAGGCCGTTGTTAAGAGGACTTTCATAGCTCTGCTTCTTGAGCTGTTGATTTTGCCCACAACGCCAAATGAATGTGAGGATCATAAATTTTAATGGGACATGTAATGCTTACCATAGCAGTTAATTTATTCTCTCACGTAGATTCATTACAGTGTACACTGTAGACAGCAGGGCACTTTCTTACATGCCATATATAATGATTATTTGCATTACTGTGTGCCTGTTTTAAACTGTGTTAATACCTATGAAGGCAACCCAAACATTTTCAAATCTTAGAAATTAACAATTAAATGCACGATCGTAAGACGCATGATAACTGCTTTACTTACTATATCAATAATAAAGAACAATTTCTTTACTGTTTACGTTTATGCATCTTAATAGACTATTAACCACGAGCACATGTTGCAAATATATATTTTACGTTTGATATAGCATTGAATGATTACAACCCTGTGATGGTATAAATTGCTTGGTAATTGCATTATTGTAACCTTGTTTTTGTGTACATAAACTACTTAAAAATTAATGTGCATTTTTGTGTACTTTGAATAATAATAAGTATTAATTATTTCGGTAAAGTATAGGCGAATAACCGTGGAATTAAACACCATATTAACCAGTGTTTTAAATAATGTAAGGAAATTAATATTTTATCTCTTATACCGTTTTCCGTACAGATTGATTTTTGGAAAAAAAAGAAAAACCTTATAATTACTAGTAACAACGATTGGTGTGATTAGCAATGCTTATAGTAAAATGTAAATAACCAAATATTTGATAATTTTCAATTAGTGTGCTCATGAATTTCGCGTTTAAATACCGGATATTACGCATTACAAAATAAAAGGAATAACTGAAAAAATAAACAATTGCACAGTTAAAATTGTTTAACATATATAGTTCCCATGTAAATAACATTTTGTGAATTAAATTTTCAGGTTTCGAAGCCTTTACAAACCTTTTAAAATATAATCCATACCATGAAATACAAAGTGAAACCATCAAAAATAGATTCTCCCCAAAACGTTAGACGAAAGTTTAATACCCTTAGTTACCTTAAACTCAGATGCGCGTGGTAGCAGAATGAATTTGTAATTACAGTTATGTGTAGATCATAAGCCTTCAAAACATGAACATTGCCGTCAGTAATGGTAAAACGGCTATGAACAACAGTATAATCTAGCGGTGTGATTATAGGTTCTTTTGGGAATGCTGTGGAATTTGTGTGCCCGTCTCAGGCATAGAGTAGTAAATTGAGAATCATCATTCAAACCTTTTGAAGGAATTCACAAGTTTGTTGATTTCTCTGTTGTCATTCAGTTGCAGTTTCAGTACTAAAGATTAGTACGTTGTAACTTTGCCTTTTTAAGTCTAAGACTATAAAATTGTTTTCCGGTGATTCGAGATCTAAATAATTACTACCCCCTATAAAAACCTGAAATATGACCATAAACACTTTTGTTATATGTTTAAAACTTTGCATGTTGATATAGCATAAAGCAATCTACGGTCTGCTTGCATTTCTAGAATCTGCTTGTTCTGGTCGTTATTAAACAGTGCGTTACGACGCAAGTGGCGTGAGGTGAAAGCGCCATTCTTATATATGCATAATTTATAGAGATCAAGGTACCATCATCATTTTCAACTCAGAGTAATTATCGAACTTGAGTGAAATGGCAAAACATCGTAGTTAACACCCGCAGTTTTAGACTATAAGCGGATCATTGAAAACTAATGTGTTTATGTGAAAGTATTTCCGTTTAAATGTTTACCTACGGTAAGTAAAGTGTTGGCCGTTCACTGCCTACGACGAGGCTCAAAATTACCGGAAAAACATGGAAACAAAACACAGCCTGAACGTTGTTTTTATACAACTCCCGTTTTCAGACATTCAGTAGGCTTTAGGCATTCAGCCTGACATATTTGAAAGGTAAATTCATTAAATTATGTTTTCTGTTGCTAAAATAACACAAGATTTCTCATTGTCAACGATAATAAAATTTATAAAATCACTCACACCTAACTCTGAACCAGCAATTACAAATATTGCACTTTTCTTGATAATAGGGTTACTCCAAATAGAGGAGGCGCTGGACATAGGCCATGTAGGCAAGTGCTAGGAGTGCCGTCTGGCCATAGGAGCACCACTGGTATGAATATAATGATTGGTTGTGGAATTGGTTGCAATGTAAGGGTCACCAGCTTGCCTAGACCACCAAATTGATCAGGGCTGGTTCTGACTCCAAACATAAATATGTTCTGGGCTTCTGACAGTTTAAATCAGTTGTCCAAATCTTTATCAGGTGGAAGAGGTGTCAGTTGTTTAGAGAATGTGCTTGTAGACTGTGTCATAATGTTACATTTCTGAGAGAGAGGATGGAGTCAGTTTGTATTTCCACATACAAATAAGAGATTAGAGGATGTATTGACAGTGGTGCATCTCATGTTTGTGGCAAAAATGTTTACATTTTGGTTTAGAGGCAAATCATTTGTATTGTATACATTTATAAACAATCAAGTATTAAAGTATTAAACACAAAGAAAGAAACCATGACTTAACAGTGTGTTTCTTATTTATTTCCACAATGTAGGGATTTGTCTTGCTTTTCTTTTTGAAAGTGAATGTACAAGAAAAATAAAGGAAACCTGTGTAATGCACGTGTGTGTGTGTGTGTATATATATATATATATATATATATATATATATATATATATATAAAACATTGTTTGTTCATTAATTTCAGTCAACACTTTTAG
>JABJVR010000106.1:9264865-9280043 GCA_025773905.1 Chitala chitala | reverse complement strand
TCGCGCGAGTTACCGCGTGACCAGCCGCGGACCTTCAGTGGATGTGGCTGGGAGCGGCGGCGCCCGTCCCCGGAGCGCCGTCCCCGGAGCGTCGTCCACTCGGTAACCCAATGACTTTGGGCAACACGGCGCTGGTGCTGCTATTTAACATCTGGCGCGCTTGCTGCCGTGTTTACGCTCGGATCTGCCGCCACACTTCACAGTTTAACCGTTCCTTTTTTATATCTGGTTCGTCGATATGAATAATGAAATAGAGCAGGCCCCATTGCCGGGCTGCTCTGGGGCAGTAAAAATATGCAGTCATTTGGAGAAAACAGCGACACGGAAGCACAAACAGCAGACACTTTGTGGAATAAACGGCCGACTCCGGCTGCTGGACGCCCTGTGCAAAGTAAAGAGAATTTAGTCTCATCATAAAAGAATCCTCCCCAGTGCTGTAGCTCACCCTGACACTTTTATGCCTTTTTATTTTCTAGCCCATTGGAGCCGCGAACTGCATGCTGATTTATAAGCCCGGCTAGTGAGACGCAGGGGTCTTGTAAGACTTACTTCCTTGTTGTGTTGAGGCTGCCCAGAGCAACCCCTCCCGATAACTAACCCCCCTCCCCCCAAGCTCTCCACATTGCTATCGGCCCTGGTCCTTCCTCAGGTTTAACAGGATATTGGACCACGCGTGGAGAGTGATGGTATTTTCACATCAGTGCATTGACAATCTAAATCACTGCATCTCAATGGCCAAGATACAGACCCATTTGAAGAGAGTCAAATATTCATGGACGCCCATTGATTTGGGCACTGGTTATTAGGAAGCTATTTGGAGTGTTCAGGTTTAATCTCAGCTGCTCTCTGCTACAGAGATGGTCCAATACATCACAGCTGCCTGAAGGGAATGTGGCATGGAGTGGGGGGGGGGGGCGAACAGATGGAAGGGACAGAGAGGAGAACAGAGGCAGGAGGAGGCCCTTGTGGTTTACATTTCATGCAGTATAATAAGCACTGAACTGGGGTTTGTGACTGTGTTTGAGAGTTGTTACCGTGCCAACTGAGCACCTGTGCGCTTTCCATGCACATTTTCCGAAAGCACCACAGTACGTAGTCTGTAAACACACTGAAATGTCCTGCTGTCACCTATGTAGACAATAGGCAATAAGAGAATGACATTTGTGTGTCAGCTAGCATCCAGCTGTGGTTATGATGGGCTTGGCTCAGTGTGACTTTCAGCATCGTATTTACTCCTGTCACAAGCGAGGCACGTTTGCTCCAGCTGACGACCAGCTGAAGGAAATAGACCCGATTCCCGCTTTGCTCTTAATGCGCTGACGGCGACCATTACGACTGAAACTAGAGATCAAAGAAGCCAGAGTTACTCCAAGCTCCGCTAAAAGGATCCTGTCTTTTCCCACTAATGCAACGGCTGTATGTTATGGCAAACCTGACTTTCTCTTCACATCCGGAAGATATAGAACAGGCTACTGAAATGGAACAGAGAAAAAGGATGCAGCAGCGGTGAGTGTGCGGTGCTCTCCCTGTCCGACAGGTCTGCAGTGCTGGCTGAGAGAGGTGTTGCCGTGGCACCACAGCAAAAAAGGATGGTTCACAAATGATGAAGAGCCCTAAGGTCTGGGGACATGACGTGTTTCTCCCTCACTCTTGGAATCCGCATAGAATCAAAGCTGGCTTACGTCCAGGGGAAAATAGATAAAGCAACAAGAGCGTCCTGGTCTGTTCATCCTCCCCCTTCGACAAAAGTAAATCAGCGTTTGGCACAGACATGAAAATGTAAGACTGGCATACCACATCATGTTACCATTTTAATAGGCCATTAATAATTCCCTGAGGTGTCAAACTGTCCTCAGAAATTTATGGTTCTACAGAATTTCGCTTCACTTTGAACTGTTGATTGTGTTAAACATCTTTAGTGTTCAATTTTAGTTTTTACTTAAAACACGGCGTAGCAAGTGTGTTCCTGCCAGGGCTCAAACCCACACAGCCACAAACCCATGTCCCTCACTGACACAGCATAGCAGGTGTGTTCCTGCTAGGGCTCAAACCCACACAGCCACAAACCCATGTCCCTCACTGACACAGCATAGCATGTGTGTTCCTGCCAGGGCTCAAACCCACACAGCCACAAACCCATGTCCCCCACTGATCATACCTTTTTCCTTCATATCGATGGGTTTTTACTATAGCGGTACATCTAACTGAGCTACATCCTCCTTCTCTAAATATCTGCAGCAACTAAACTGCTTGTTAGCAAATGGTATTTATCCGAAGCAAACAGCAAAGTAACAGGGGTGATCCATACAGGGCTCAAACCTATGCAGCCACAGCACACTTAGAGTTACCAGACAAGAGGATAAGCCTGTCAAACCAAAGACCCAAGTCCTTCATTTTGTAGGGCTAAGCAGACTCTTGTCCTAACACCCTGGTGTTTTTTTTTACCAGAGCAGGTTTCTAACTCTGCTACATCTGTATCGTACAAGAATTTTCTCTGATTTCAAGAATTGATTTTAAAAAAGGTGTAATACAGTCCTGCTTTGGAAATATGTAGAATTATTTTAAATTTCTTATTTTCACTTTTCTATAATAAAAAGAATAGTTATTCAGACACTTTTGAGAATCCATGTGGGATTCAGACCATTGGGGGAGGCAAATTGCTTCATTATTTAAGTGTATTGGTCTGTCAGTTCTGCTTTTTGGGCTGTTGGAAATACAGTGATTTTCTTACTGCTTATAGCCAGAACAGGAAAGAGGGTTTTACAGGATATGTGAAACAGGCTGTAAGGAAGTCTAGGTGGTTGGACTACCTGCCATGACGCCCGAAATGCCGTTCTCCAGAGTTCACCATGACAACAGTTCTATAAGATCCTTTACCTGGAAGGCATGTACAGTCACCTAGCTTTTACTCTTCGGTTTCATTCTAAATGTTTATATCAGGCTAATGTGTTTCTTTTCACTGGTCAGTAATCTGGAGACAACAAAGTAGATGGAGCAGTTACACATGCTAGTAGCAGTTTAGCAAACGTCTGCTGCTGTAGCATATATGTCCCAAAACATCATCTTGTTCTTTACTTACCTTTCCAAGTCACGTAATTTCTCCTCAGACCGAACAGGTAATAGTGCCTTCACCTCTACATTGTATCTGTTCTAGGGGTTAAATAACCATTCGGATGTGCATATAAATTTCACTGGTTTTGATGTAATGAAATAATGAGAAATTGATTGAACAACACCATCACTGACAGTTCTGTTCATCTGTTAATGAACTTACCTGGATCACATATTATTGGCATGCAAATGAAAGAATCTAGACTACCCCCCTACAGGCACACAGTCAACAAAAAACACTGCTGATGTTTTGAACGCAAGGTGTTTTCTCATACTAATTTTATTAGGTCTGAAAGTAGTAAACGTTAGTAAAAGTGGTACTGGAATGTATATGCTATGGTACAAATGTAGTTATTAATGAATGTTGCTATTCTGCTTATTAGTTTTTCTTTGCAAAACAGCTGCCTCTATGTTCCTAAGTTCTAGGAATATGGATCAGAGTTTTCTGATGTATCATTACAGCAGACACGCTCCTGCTGTAAACTCATCTGTGTTCAGTTTATCGCCCTACATCAAGGTCTTAGCCCCTTTTGTTGACCCTTCATGGCATGCTTTAATCTCTGCTAAAGATCTCTTTTTATGGCTTAATAAATTGGTGTACAAACATATAAATTGTAACGTACAAAGGGGCTCTCTAAAACAGCAGATGAAATCGATCATTTCCCACAGATAAAATTGATTGCGTTGAATTTTAATTTACAACTCCGTCTGTATTTTGGCAAGTGCTGCGCGTGTGCTTAGACTGGGAGGGATGGAAGCGGAGAGCTTCTGTCTTGCAGGGATGAGAATTAAGCGATCGTCTGGTGTGTCTGGAACTTATTTTGCTTTTCGGTCGATGCTACCCACAAACTCAGAGAATTTTTACTTATAATGACCCACATCCAGACATTCTGATCATAACTGTTCTGATGAAGCTTATTTATCTTTGCTCTGATTTGCAAAGTATGCAGAGGAATTGAATAATATGTGTGTGTTTTGTAGGCCCCCCTCCCCCCTATGTCACTCTGGATGTTTATGGCAGGCCTCGGGGGCTCTGTGTGCAGTGATCTATAACTCCTCCAGAGAACTAATGAAGAGACGTGTAATTACCCCGTTAGAATGATGGCGTGAAGAAAAGAGTCAGCCATAACTTAAATAGTTTAGTTTTCCTGCTGCTCTAAGCCGCTCGCAGCCTGAATCAGTGTAATGGGGATTGTTATTTATAAGAGGATGCTAATTGTGTGAGGATCTTGCTGCAGAACAGGCTTGTGCAGAAGTCGCCCCAGTGGAGCGGGAGTCCTCGGAGTGCATTAGTGGCTGTGCGTTGGAGACAGTCTGGCAGACAGGGTGTCTGCGATGTGGAAAGCCAGATAACCCTGCGGCTTCGTACATCTGCTTTTCACCATCGTTCTGAGATGGAGATGAGGTCTGCACTTCTGCAGATCGCAGGGAATCTGGGTGCTTGGTGCTGCAGCACAGAGACCACACCCTGCAATGTGCTTCTCTCTCCGCCTCTCGCAGTCACTGCCGCTGAGACAATGAACACCAGTAGGCCTGCAGGGTGGAGCGCCGGCCATGAGCGCCGGCCATGCTGCTGGGAGAATTTTCTTCAGGAATGCTTCAAAAGCATCTCTAGTGAAGCATCTTACACTTTAACTTGTAAGTAGTACTGAGCTGTAGTCATAATCATCTAATGAATTAAGGCATTGAATGCCTGTGATGTTTTCTAATCAACTTGTGAAGTGCATTTTAATTTGGGGTCAGATCTGAAGTCTGGAAAAACAGAACCATTTTGGTATTCCTTCACGGCCTCACCAGTCACCTTAGCAGCTGCTGGGTGGTCTGCTGCTTATCCCAGTGACAAGCCAGTTTCACCCTATTTCACTCACAGTCAAACCTGGAGTGCACTGAGCTGGGTGGTTAAGCTTTTGTCAGTTACACTTAGGGGAATAGAAGGAAAATGGAGGCAGAGTGAGGCATGTGCTGAGTGTTCCCCAGTGTGATGGCCACGGCTGACGCCTGTCTCAGCAGTGCTTCAATCAGCCAAACAAAGTTTTCAAAACATTGCAGTGGACCAGCAAACCATATCTGTAAATCACATTTTTGTTGCCATGCCTTTGGAATGTTTGAAGATAAATAGCTGGTGTTATTAAGTGGATCCTCTTTGTATCATTATCACTGACGCCATTAAGATATTGTCATTACCATGGTGATTAAAATGAGGGAGAATATATAAAAGAAGCTGGTCTCAATATGTCAACAAACAAACAGATTTCTGAGGATTTCCCATTGACTACCACTGCACAGCATTTACCAACCTGTATCCTCAAACTAATGAAACTCAAATATACGAAATGTATAAACACTTAAAAACGTTATCTAATGGAGATTTTCTGTTTTTCCAGTGCTGCTGCTTTGACATTTTTTCTTTTAGGATATGTGTAGACAAGTTAACACAGCTCATTCACACTTACATATATAGAATACATATAGACCTGCAGTCTGTCAGGTTTAAAGGAGCAGATGAATTACTCACAGGGACACAGTTACCGAAGTGTGGAGAATAAACTATTCTGTTTACTTCAGCTATTGAGATGCGTGCCGCTACAGCTACTACAACTTAAAGATTTCTGTTAACACAATTATTCCTTCTAGTCACTTCTTCATGTTATGTGAAAAGTCAGAATTGTCATTCTTTAATTTTTAAATCAAATTTTCTGCTGCTTATATATACTGTGCTTAACATATGTTTGTTAGACACTTAATCACTTGTAATGCATTGAGTAATGCTTTGGAAAACTAGGCACGCAGACACATTTCCATATGAGGCCAATGGTCACAATGCAAAGATAATATTTTATGTTGGGTCTTTGTCCCAGAGATGAAACACTTCAATCTCCGTTTTATGATGGGTGTCAAATTCATTAGGAAATTTACGCATGCGGTCAGATGTGTAGGCTTCCAGGCCGCGTACATCACTGTCACGGCGGCATTCCCACACGCCGGCACACAAGTGCTTGTAGCCAAGTGCACAGCCTGTTTGTGGTCTGCATGAATAAACTTGACTGACAAAGCTGTGGACTCTGCTTCCTGGGACATAGAGGAAGTGCATGCAGCCGTTTGCTGGGAGAAGGGGCTGAGCTCGGCTCTTTTTGCTAACTGTGGGAGAGGCCATACTCCCCGCTTCCTGCTTGGACTGTAAAGCCCCTCCCCCACCCCAATTTGCCACAAGCGATTGGCCCGTTCTAGGAGGAGGACTTGTGAATAGCAGCTTCCCTGACAGCTTAATAACCTTGATTTGATACTAACTATTCAGCTTATACAGATTTCAAGTATGCAAATACTGATGATGAATATTGCATAAGGTTTACACAGTTAAAAGATCACATTTTTAATTCATATTCAAGTTCAGAGAGGTGTGACAGTTAGATCTTTGTATTTGATACGGCGGTAAAGTGAATGGTGTGCTTGTTTGAGAGTTTGACCTAGAGTTCCAAGTGAAGATGCATGCTCAGTCGACAGCAGTTCTAAACAGTCTGGATTTACTGTAGGTGGAGAGCTACCCTACAGACAGCAATAACGGTGATCCATCCATACCAGACGTATGTAACACCCTTAGATATGTTTATATGCGAGCTCTCTCTTGCTTTGAGGATGCCATCGTCCCTGTCCACATTCCTAAAGCAACTGAAGACGTCTCTTCGGGGAGCACCTCAGAACTTAAAACCTCACCTTAATCATCTCTGCTTCCTTATTACTCCACTGTTGCAAGGCTGTTTGTTTGTACGTGTTTTTCTTGTTTGTACATGACTGTACATTTTATATCTTTATACATTTCCCTTTACTTGTATGACTTGTGTGAGAATTGCTTGACTTATTTGTGTGCACCTTATAGGACAGCACTTACTGTCAGATTTTTTTCATACTGTTAGACCTCGTTCGTGACACGCACGTGTGCTCTTATTCATTGTAAGTCGCTTTGGACAAAGGAGTCTGCTATATGAATAAATATAAATGTATATAGGTATTGAGATACTTTATCATTTTCTTTTGCCCTGTGGTGGGTTGGTGCCCCGCCCCGGGTGTCCCCTGCCCTGCGCCCTTTGTGTTCTTTGTGTTCTGTGTTGTGAAGATGGGCTTCAGGCTTCCCTGCGACCCTTAACAGGATGAAGCAGTATAGAAAATGACTGACTGAACATTTTCTTTTAAAGAAGGTGTGCGCATAGCACAGCAGAATTTAAAAAGTTGTCCATTTCTTTTCCCTCTGAATTAGTTCGACAGTGTGAGATAAAGGAAGGGTCTGTTATTATTTTTCTGTTTTCAATTATTTCAGTTGTGACCTTTTTATTTTATTAAATTTACCTAAAAAAATTGAGCCATCAAAGTCCCTTTTCTTGTAGAAAAGCAACATATATCCTAATAGTTTACACCGTACCTGGCTGAAAATAAACACACGACAACTTTGTTGCCTGCTTTTGGAAATGAAAATGTTCTTTTTCCTGTAGGCTAACTCACACGCAGCCATGCGTTCAGCAAAGTACAGTGACAGGCGTTGTATATTATATTGCTTTTCAGTGGGACTCCTTTGCCAAATCACTTTAATAATATTATGATGATATGATATGAACCAAGGTCACTCACAGCAATGTGGGCTTAGGCAACATGATGCTGACAAAATAACATGAGCTGATTAACGTTAAAATATCAGTCCAAGTTGTGACTGCATTAGGGAACTATGCTAGTTAAAAAAAAACAGTGCAAAAATAGCTTATGCAATTTGATACTGACCGAGTGATGATCTCACTTTATGACAGCCTTATGATTATTTCATCTTTTTAGTCATCAACATCAGTTCAATTAATGATCATTGTCATCATGACACAGCACTCACACACCCTTCCTGCTCCCCCCCGTGCAGCCTTGTAAATCACTCTATGCTTAGCGCTTCAGCTACACTCCTGCTGCCTGCTCACTCTGTCACTCCTCGGCTCACACTTCCCGCTGCCTGCTCACTCTGTCACTCCTCGGCTCACACTTCCCGCTGCCTGCTCACTCTGTCACTCCTTGGCTTCCCTGTCACACGCCTGCTCCTATCCCTGCTCCTCTGCCTGGCAGTGGCCAGCACCACCCATGTTCTCCTTTTTCAGTTTCCATCTGTTGCTGCACTATGTTGGCTGCTGTACATGTTGAAACTACTGCAGCACAAAACGTGTCTGAAATCTTTACACATTTGTCAGCATCCAGCTCCAAACATTTAGGCTTTTTCTCACGTAGCTTTTCCGCACCACCTTTCCACTAAGGTCTGTCTATTTTGACGTGAGAGATGGAGGAGAAGGGGGGAGGGGTGGCGTGAAAAGATTTTATATAGGTGGAGCAAGATACTTCGTCACTCTGCCCGTGGTGCCATGTGATTGGGGTTACACTGTCTATACAGTAGACAAACCAATGGGGCACTGTCCCGGCATGATGGGCCAGCCCTTGACAATAAATAAATACATACATACATAGTATTGGTCCCAAAATGCATTAGCCCACTGGAAAAATGCCCAATATGCCAGACTACCAATCTGGCCCTGGTGAAGGGTTAAACCTAACATACATTTGTTTATATATAAATATATATATATATAAATAAATTTTAGATTACAGCATTGTTTGACATTGCCCAATATTTAAAAACTATACACATCATTCATTTCATGCATTTTTTGCTGTATTTATTTGTGAATTGTATATACATCTTAGTTGTCCTAAATTGACTTTTTTGGTGATGGGAAAAATTCTAAAATCCACCATTCCATCTCTCTGATTCAGCATAATAGTACTTTTGTCCCAAAATCCCCTTGACAGCTGGTGGAAAGAACTAAAAAATGTTGTGGGATTTTAAAGGCCCAGTGTCAGCACAGAATGCAAGTCCTGGCATCAACACAGAGTGCAAGGCCTGGAGTCAGCACAGAGCACAGGGTCCACCGTCAGTAGAGAGCGCAAGGCCCAGAGTGAGCACTGAACACAAGGCCAGGCATCAGCACAGAGTGCAAGGCCTGGAGTCAGCACAGAGCACAGGGTCCAGCGTCAGTACAGAGCGCAAGGCCCGGAGTCAGCACAGAGCACAGGGTCCAGCGTCAGTACAGAGCGCAAGGCCCGGAGTCAGCACAGAGCACAGGGTCCATCGTCAGCAAAGAGCACAAGGCCTGGAGTCAGCACAGAGCACAGGGTCCAGCGTCAGTACAGAGCACAAGTCCCGGAGTCAGCAAGGCGTGGTCTACAGGGCAGTGCGATGACACTCCCCCCCATGAGAAAGCAATATCCCTCCTCTCCTCCCCAGGAGGCTTTAAGCAGACGCTCTGACATGACATAGAGCCAGACAGGGAGCGACAGCCTGACCTCTTCTCTGCTCCTTTGAAGGTCATGCCACGATGGCTGCCTCCTGAACACCACAGCCCCCTGTCTGGCCAATAATTAGGCAGCATTCCTGAGCACGGTGGAGGCTTGTTCCCATGTCCTTTCCTCAGATTTTTGAGGCTGTTGCCCACTTTTTCCGTGACAGGGCAATCTCTCCGCTTCTACTAAATAGATGCCAGTTCGTCTTTATTGTGAAAGTGAAACTAAATACATCGTCTCATGTGAGCTTTGTGTAAATGGAGAATTTCAGAGAAGCCGTTTTAAGAACTCCAGAAATATTGAATGATGCTGTTTATGTTTGTACCATGAGGAATACAGCAATTCTCATAGCTGTTATAAAACTGCATATGGGTTTGAACCAACAACTTTGCACAGATGTTCATTTATACTGAAGTGTAAAATCTTTATTTTTATATTAGTTACATAAATGCATTTTGGTTTACATTGATGGTGTTTAATGACAAACGCAAAAACAAATTATCTGTGAAGTCCTTCTAGGGCCCTGAAAATGTTAAACAAAATAGCATAACTGCCCTCTACAGGGCAGTTATATATATACAACCATCATGGTATTTTTATGTTGTGACTTCTGACGATTAACACAGAATTTATAGTCTTTCCCTTTCATAGCACCTGTTTAAAAGTCAAAGATCTTCCTTATTCAGTTTTTCTGATGCATGCTGTGACCTATGACCATCTCAAGAGGAGCAGTTTAGTACAGGCAAGGAGTAAACATTAGATTTCATCAAAATGACCAAGAAAGAAATTCACCAAACACCTGCATGCAGCATCATTTCTTAGTTTGCACTGTCCAGTTTATGATTTCTCACCCAAGAACTGAGAATCATCTTTGGAAGCAAGATCATCACACCTCCATCACATGCTGACAGCCATGTGCTTCCTGTCACTGTGTTGTGCTGCCATAAATGGAGGACTCTGTACGCTTGGAGGATAGCACCATTTACTTGCTCCACTAGCAGCACTCTGCTGCTAACTAAGGGTTACTGTGAGGAAACATAAGTGGGAGGGCTCTAGCAATGCTGCCAATGGGAGGACAGCTTCCTCATTTCCATGTCTAAGGTACATGTTGTGTCACTGTGTTCATCAAATTTTCCACTGCAAGACCTCTTTGGCTTCTGAAAAATTTGGAAGGCCTTAAGAAAAGAAAGGATATTTACTGATGGGGAAAGATGAAGGCATATATTCTATCAAAAATAAAAGAACAAGAGACAGTTGAACTTGGCAGCCTTTATTCGCAGAATCCAAGTGTTTTCTTAGGAGGGGCAGGAACCATTTTATTTTACCAACCTAATCATACGCTGGTAAATCACAGTACTTTAAATATTTAAAAAATTTGTAACTAAAAATTCAGTCACGCAGACTTCAGTCCTGTGTGACGGCTTCTGGTTTACAATTCAGTTCTACTTGCATTTCACAATGTGAAGTACATTTGTACATTTACACACACATATGCACAACAAACACCAATTACTGCTCCTACAGTGAAAGTAAAAATGCTTGATTCTTCATGTGCTCAACACAGCAGCAGTCTTAGCAACAAAAGGGCCTACCACTGGCATCAAAAACATTTGCACCTTTTAAAATGAGTTACCAATGCTAAAGATCTTGAACGTGATGCACATAAAAGGCCGGAAAGACAGTACAACCTTGCAGGCACTCCTGGGAACAGCGGCAACACACAGCAGTGCAAGAGTCCCCTTAAGGCCACAGCTTTGGTGGGGTCGCAGGCAACTCAAGACACCCACAAAAACGTACTCGTCCTGGCCGGGATCGTTACGAAACCTGCCACGGGCTCAAGTCGTTTGCTCCGTGTGAGGCAGATCGGTGTCGCTGCTGAGCCCCAGACCCGATGAGGCGGTGCTGAAAGCAGGAAGACAGGGAAATGGAATGCTGCCAACTCGCAAGACAAGGTCAAAGAGAAGGTCAAAGATGTTGGAAAACACTAATGTTGCATGCTCTGTCCATCAGCAAAGCAACAGGCCAACGCAGTTCTCTGAAGCCCCATCACTGTGGTTTATATACATGTACTATAGGTCACGAAAACAGTCGTATCAAAAGGCAGCTCATCCTTTTGGATATCTACAGGCACTAAATTCACAGCATAAAGATGGCAGTAACCGTGGTGATTGGGATTACCTTTCACAGTCAGAGTCTCCACAGTCCTTGGGCTGCCCCGCCAGGTCTTCATCAGAGCAGAAGCGCTGAACGGCTGCCCCGCAGTTCTGAATGGCCTGTGCGACGGAGTAACGCGTCCTACCCGAGGCACACGCCTCCATCTTGGTGACGCTGAGCTGGGACTGCAGAAAGAGGTGTAGGCAGCTGTCGGACAGAACCAGGGGGTTCTGCGTGATTCTGGAGGGGAGAAGGCGAGGGAACCAGCAGAGTTAGCACATCAGTTACACGCGTGTTCATAAGATCACAGACTGCAGGAGGCAGGAAAATTTACTATGAAAATCAGCACAATGCGGCAAAACCCAAGACGATCATGAACGTGGAAGGGGGCCGGTGAGCCAAAATGAAACTGTATCCGACGTGTATATGACAAAGCAAACGCAATGACATTACCAGCTGAACCACTTTGAGTTCACCTCGACAGCCTGCCTCTTCGTTGTCTCTACTGTGTAATTCAGCAATTTTTAAAATCATGCATGAACCCCTGAATGTTCCCTACATCTGTTCTGCCCCAGCATTAACTCCAATGATTTAGTGCATAATGGCCTCATCACGCAGGGTGAGCTGCTGGAAAGAAGGTTGCACTAACATGGAGTGATAGGGGTCTGTGTAGACACAACTGAGGACTGGTGGCTGGGGTTAATGGGAACCAAATGTTTCTCATTAAAGAAAGTTAATAAGCATAGCACAGGATGTGTGAAGGTAACCAAGCCTCATGCACATAAACTAGCATGAGGAATATCGTTTTGGTTTGCCGCATTTTTAAAAGGAGTTTCTGTTCTGTACTGAGTAAGAACAGAAAATTTTATGTAATTGAACAGCCGCAGCTGTATGGCAAATTAATTCTGCACTGAAGGTCTCTATGGGGAAGTTTTACAAGCAATGTATCTCAGTAGTGAAACCACAGTAATTGTTACTGGTTGTACTTTAAAATAAATCTATAGCTTAACTAGACATAATTTAATAACTCTTCAACTTCATCACTGGGTTCATTTGATTTCCATACCAAAGTACTCCCCACTCCCACTCTTTTTATACTAGCTGTTGCTTTGTACAAACATGTACGCAAATCCTCAGGCAAAAAAAACTTCTGCAGATCTACCTTACAAACACTAGGGGGTATGCTTGTGCCACAATGTGATTTGTGTTGGCTTGTGGCTTTGCTTCCTAGTTCCTGTACGTTACCAGCAATGTGTGAAAAGCAGGCATTTTATAGAATGCCTACAAAATCTATAGAATGCCGAGCCTAAAAACGTCAGGCATTGTATAGAATGCCTAGGAAATCTATAGAATACCAGTAATGTGTGAAAATCAGGCAATGTATATAAACATTGCGACTTGCTTCTTTAATGGATGCTGTTAAGGTCTTCATCAGGTGAATAGATGAGTACTCACACTTCCAGGAAGTGCTGCAGTCCCTTCATTCTTTGGCTGACCTGATGGGAATTATTCAGACTGAAAAAAGGGTTCTTGGGAGGTAAGTGAGGTAGTTCCCTAGAAAAGGACAAACCATGTATTCATCATCATAAAATATATGCAAATCTACCAGTGATAATTATGTATTTATCAAAGGTAGGTTAATAACGCAAAACCTTAATGAATGATCACTGCATTCATTGAAATGTAGTGTATTCACCATATGTTCTTATATTTCCTGTTTTTGAACGTTTTGACAATCCATAAAAAAAAAAAAAAAAAAAGTTTCAAATCCGTGCCAGTTTTTGTGTGGGTCAGTGTGAACCATAACCTAAAAGATTTCATTTCCTCCCCTCCCAACATAACAGGAGGGTTAAGAGCTAAACAGTGACACTGCTGTCCTACAGGTTTATGAAATAAAAAGCCATCGGGTTACATACATAAGGTGCGTGTTTTCCTGTAGTTTCTGCCTAAGCCACACAAACTCGCTGTATCTTCTTCTGACACAGGATATCTTCTTAGTGAAACACATGCTATTGGTCTAAAAGGGAGTGGGTGGAAAAAACAGATGTCAATATTTAATTTTCCATAAATGTGACTTTGAAAAAGGTTTTTCCTATATTCACTGCCGACACAAGGGCACAAACCTCACTGATGAGGAAGTGTCATTAAATGAGAAGTGGCGTGACTTACGAAACAAAAATACTGAGACTTAAACAAAAAAAGTTGTTTTAAATCTACAACCTTAATTTCATAAACTGTCTCCAGGACATGCAGCAGACGATGCTTGGAATGCTTAAATGTAACAGAACAGTAAAGCAGACTGAATACTTACATGTATACAAATCTCATAATCTATGTGTGCATGCCAGAAGTCTTTCCCCCGTATGCGTGGGTCCCGAACCCAAACACTGGTGATTTCCTGCAAAGCCATAAGAGCTGCTCAGTCAGCACCTGTCTGGACCTCAGAGCTCTCAGCCCAGCAAGGGACCATATGCAAAGCAGACCAACACGCATCAGGGCCGACTTTTAACACAGGAAACGGGAAGCTAACGCGGCGATTCTGAGTGCATGGAAAAAGGCGTTTTGCCATGTCACAGCATGAAGCAGAAAATACAGGTCACACGTGCATTTTCACGCGTGGGCCCTCGTGAATGTTTTACTGCAGAATGTATGTATTTGGGGATTTTATACATAGCATATCAAAGCTCTGTCAGTATTCACTGATTTAACTGCCAAGACTGTTGTCCACATGTATGCAGCTGACACTTGGGTAACGTGCTGTTGTATCTTCCTCATTTTTTTTTTTTTACATCATTTACAGGAATTTCCCTCAATGCGATTGCAACTGTCAGCACGTCATATTTAAAAGCAACTGTTTGCATGACATAGCTTCACAACAGCGCTTTTAAGTGCCCGACGAAAAATGCTGTCGTGACAAGAATGGCAAGATGGGACACGCCATCGCTCACGGTTTCAAACTAAGGGTGTTTACGAGATGGGACTTGCTGAAAAATGTGAAAACTTAAAGTCACAAAAAGTCCCTTACCTTTCTTGGACTGTAAATGACATCTTCCATTTTCTAAGACTGAGAACTGCGGGAAGAGAAGTGAAGACATCCAGTCAATACTTTCTTTTATTAAACCTCAATAATAACAGGCTAATCAGGTAAAGAGAGACTGCAGACGTGTGGCTACAACCACCAATTAATTAATTATCCAAGCTTTAACATTATTGCTGTTAGAGCTTCTGCACAATTACATTGTCTTAACATCTGACTATTACACAGGAAAGAAAGAGGCAGATTTGGGAAGTCCAAGCAAGGTTATTTCTGAGGTCAAAAACAATAGCGTGACTTGGGTACGGCAAGAAATACACTTGATGCAAATATACATTCAGGCATCCAAAACATAATAAATCTAAATTTTGTAAATAAAAAAACATGGTCTTAGACACCTGGTAAACACTATTTTGGCATACTGACAAAGAAAAGTCAAAGACACACACACACACACACACACACACACACACACACACACACACACACACACACACACACACACAACAAGAAGCAAAC